>PVJX010026156.1:0-26162 GCA_004027295.1 Dolichotis patagonum | reverse complement strand
TATCTCCGATTGTCTAGTTTTGAAATTTTTGTCTCTTACATTGCTTTCTTGTGATCTGCTTTGCTCTGTTTTGTTGTGTTTAATTTTACCCTTTTGATATAATTGCATGTATATTTGCATGGGTAAGATGGATGACCATATTGCTGTTTTTGTCAGATCATGGAGCAGAACTGTTAACAGTCTCACTGTTTGAATGTCTGCTTTACATGTTTTAACTTTGTAATTTGAACAACTATTTCCATGAAGTCAGTATGTAATTTGTCAAGTAATAATTTCTTAGGTTTTTTTTGTTGTTGTTCTTTTCCTTTTTTCCTTGGAATACTGTATTGTGCTACCCTTTATTCTGTTTTGTTTTGTTTTGTTTTGTTTTGTTTTTTTCTCTTTAAATAAAATTATTAAAAAGAAAAAACCATGGACTAGAATAACTAGAATCCAAGAACCCTTGGACTGAGCAAGATACAAGCTGTTGTGGTAAAGATTTTAATGCAATACTGTAAACTCCAGAGAACTCTGACCCACTTGGTGTGAATGTAGGGAGGACCATTTACCAATGTTGGTAAGCCACACCCTGATGGGTTGCTGTGTATAATACTCACTGCCTCTTCCTCTACCTGAGAATTGTCCACCCTACACATCCCTGAAGAGACAAGAGCCCTAGGCCAAAGGAAAAGAAAATGCGCACTAATTCTGCAGAAGTATTTGGCTCCTTAGCATTGACTAATAGAAACATCTCTTTGCTGAATTCTGTATACTTTACCATGTTCCTTGGTACATGTATAACTAGATGTTCATTGGCTTATTGGTGCTTAACTTGCATAAAACAAGTTTATTTTCTGCATATTTGAAATATTTCATAAAATTGTTTCATACACATGAGACATTGCACATGTAACCAAGTTTGCAATAAAACCATTCCAGGGGCTGGGGATTTAGCTCAGTGGCATAAGCGCCTGCCTGGCAAGTGCAAGGTCGTGAGTTCGATCCCCAGTACCACAAATTAATTAATTTATTAATTAAAACCATTCCACACCTAGATCTCTATATAATATTAATGATAATTTGTCTGTTGCAAGGGAAATACTTGTTCACTGTCTGAATTCAAATGCATTTCTGGGGTGTGCTACCATTTTAGTGTTTCCATAACAACCCTAAGAAACAAATTATTCATGCTTTGTAAGTTGTCATTCATTGTAAACTCTAGGCACACCTTTTAGCAAAGTCAAAAGCAATTAAATGGTTCACATAATCAAAAGCCTTTTAAATAAAAATAATAACAAAATTGATGCTATAAAGATCACACAGTGACACAGCTAGAATGAACCCCCAAGCCCCTTGGGGCTGCTGCATGGCTGTTCTTTTGGATCTTGCCACTTTTAAGTGAGGTTGTACTTCACACCTCAAGAGAGATTGTATTTTACATCCCAGGTAAGGACAGACCACAACACAGCCTCACTCCAGTGAGCAAGCACGTGAACACTCCTTCTCAGTTGGCCACAAAAGGGTCTGGCCAAGACCATGGCCTGGGCCAAGTTGAGAAGTTTCCTCACTTCATCTCATCCCATGGGCTTTGTGTTATACGACATCATCACATGAAGATGGCGGGGAGGAGTACAGCACAATAAGATATTTTGAGAAAACCATATCCACACAACTTTCATTAAAATACATTACTGTGCTGTTCTGTCTTATTATTGTTAATCTCATAATATGTCTAATTGCTAAATTAAACTTTCTTATAGTGATGTATATATAAAGCATAGTGTATGTAGGGGCTAGTCATGCCTGTGGTTTTAGGCACACACTGGGGTCATGGAACACATCCCAGTGCATAAGTAAGGAGTACAGCAGATAGAGTGACAAGAGCCTTTCTTCTTACTAGTTCGATTGTCTTGCTCCATGAAGTCATGAAGTTCATGGTTGTCATCAGATATTAACGTATAGATCCAGTAAGTTACTGGATAGAAACATACCCATCAGGAGAGAACAATTAGAGTGAAAAGGCTTGGACTCAGGAGTCACAGGAAGCAGTCAGGAAGGATCCTCAGCCAACAGGCTTTTTTTGGCTTAGTTTTTGTTTTGTTTTGTTTTTGCTAGTACATGTCTGCATCTCGTGGTAATGTTTGCGTTCCTTGTGTGAAAGTGGTTCATGTACACCACACACCTTCATTCTTCTTTCATCCCCTTTCCCTCCTTTCTCTTCCTCTCCTTCCATCGCTTGATCCCCTTCCCATTTGGGAAAGATCTGCCCCTATGCTTCCTGTTCTTTTTATTTTGCACTTTGTGTCCATTTGGGTTTCTTGTGTAAGACTCTATCCTTCATTTTGCTCTTCTTTATCATTTGGAATTCTCACATATAAGAAACCACGAGATAGACAGCACACTATTTTTTTAATTTTATTTTCTTTTCGTCTTGCAGGTGGTTTTTGCTGTTACAGACTTTGTGATAGAAAATCTTGGCAAACAGTTTATCGAGACGCCCCCTGTGGACCTGGCCACTCTCTACCAGGACATGTCGTTCAGCACCCCGCTGGTGTTCATCCTGAGCACAGGCTCGGACCCCATGGGCATGTTCCAGAGGTTCGCCCGGGAGAGCGGGTATTCGGAACGGTGAGATCCTACTGCGTGCTTCTCGTCTCTGTTAAGATTTGCCTGCGTTCTTCCCCTGTGAAACACGAATTCTCGCATTCAGACATCCTGTAGTAAATATTCAGCTATAGGTTGTTAAAATGGAGTAAAAAAAATCATAAAGTGGCCCTGAAGCAAGGCCAGCAGATCACTGTAGCTGCTGGTTTCAAACAGGAGCCTAAAGAGAATTCTTTCTGTGGTCTGTTGGCCATTTCAGAACTTTGGAAATGGAATGGTCAGTTCATCAGAAAGAAATAGCAGGTGAGTATGGCAGACTTTGGGGGGCCTGCAGGGGAGAGACCCTGGCGCCTCGGGACCTGCACCATGTGGTTGACTCGGGGTGCCAGAAGAACAAGGAGCTCCTCCCCTCTCTGGGGGGCAGCTGAGAGTGTGGCAGACTTTCAGCGGCCTAAAGGAGACAGACCCTGGCACATGGGGACCTGCACCATGCAGTTGACTTGGGGTGCTGGGAGAACAAGGAACTCTTCCCATCTCTGGGGGGACTGTGATCCTGCCTGCATGTGGGCTGAGAATCAGACATCTCATGTTGTCCTGTCCCCCATCACGTGTCCCCCCTTCCCCTCCCCCCTGCCTAGCAAGTAGGAGCCAGTGAACTACATATCTTGTGAAAAGATTGGCTATGTTATTTAGTATGAGCTCTCCATAAGCAAAGATAAGGATAACCATTTGGAAGAAAACAAGAGACAATATGACAGATAGTGAAGATCTCTGGTTGTCTAGCTTTGAAATTTATGCTTTCTTATGTCCCATTCTGTTCTGTTTTGTTGGGTTTAATTTTACTACCTTTTAAAATAAAATTAAAAAATCATAAAAAGCAGGTATGATTTCATTTAAACTAAAAAAGATTGATTAATGTGTTACAGTATAATAATCAAGTGGAATAGTATTGTGTTACAGTATAATAATCAAGTAGAATAATGTGTTACAGTATAATAATCAAGTGGAATAGTAATGTGTTACAGTATAATAATCAAGTGGAATAGTATTGTGTATTGTTTACCACATGATTTCACTGTAACCATAAAAAACTGAAGCTGACTCCCTCTACCCAAATGTATAAAAATACCCAGTACTCTTTATGCCACTATTCACCTCATCTTCCCATTAGCCTGCAGTGTGGATGCTGGCCTGGTCCCTGGACTCATGGCTGGATGGTGATGAACACCATCTCTTCACTGAGAGCTCATGGTCTTATAGTACTTCAAGCTTCTCCAAAGAAGCAGATGCAATGGGAGGTGTGCGTAAGTGAGTGTGTGTGTGTCAGTCAGCTTCCCATCACTATTACAAAATATCTGAGGAAATTAACTTATATAAAGAGAATGGACTCATTTTGACTCATGGTTCTGGAGATTCCTACCCAAGGCTGTGCTGTCCCATTGCTTTGAACCTCTTGCAAAAATAGCACATCATGGCAGGAGCAAGCACAAAACAAACCACTCATTTCATAAGACAGGAAGCAGAATAGAAGAAGAAATGAAGGTACCACAAAGGCACATCTTCAGTGACCTAAGGATCTCCCTCTAGTCACTGCCTCCTAACACTTTCACCACCTCACATGTTATCCGGAATGTGGAGAAAAAGGGATTCCCATGTGCTGGTGGAAGCATGGTATGGCAACATTAGTCTGGAAAATGGTTTGATATTATACAAAAGTTAAATAAATACATATTCTGTCAGGCAGCAGCTCCACTTCTGTGCATATACCCATTAAAAAATGGAGCACACACACAGACTAAAAGATGTACAACAATGATTTTATTTTCAGAAATACTATGTATAATAATCAACAACCGGAAATAACATCGATGAAGAACAAAATGGATGAATAAATTGTGATACAGTCACATTCTGGAATATTATACAACAATGAAAGTCAATTAACTACAATGACATGAATCTAAAAACATGCTGATTGATAGATACTAGAAAATAATATGCACTATTTGATTCCATTCCTATAAAATTCAAAAACAACCAAAATTAATCTGTAGTGTTAGAATTCTACACTGTTCTTGCCTTTGAGGATCAAGTGGATACTGATGGTTAGGATGCAGTCATGGCCTGTTTTTTGCCCTGAATAGTGAAACCATTGCACATTCACTTTGGGAGACTTCAGTAAGCCATACACAAGTACTGGTGCACTTCCTCTGTGCATAAGCTGCACTTGGTTTTTTCACGTTTTTATTTTTCAAAACTGACCTGCAATGCTTATTGGAAATTAGGACAGTGGTCACCTTTGGGAAGAAGGAAAGAGAAAAATGATTGGGTCAGAGAAAGACATGGGCGATATGTCTCTAGATGTCAGCAAAGTTTTCTTCTCAACCACAGATATTTATTTGTGACCATTCATAGAGCTGTATGTTTGGTTCTTGCACTTTCCTATGTGTGAAGTACAGTAAAAATGTTTTTAAAAATAAGAAAAAGTATTTGCACATCTATCTGAATTAGGATTAAAGGCATGTGTATTTCAGGCAAGAGTTTCTCATAGTTTGCATTTTTAAAAAATATCTGCATTGCTTTAAAATGCATAAAACAATCTTTTATTGTTGTTCAATTCAGAGTGCAGTCCATTTCCCTGGGGCAAGGACAAGGACCCATTGCTGAGAAAATGATCAAGGATGCAATGAAAACAGGAAACTGGGTATTTTTGCAAAACTGCCATCTTGCCGTTTCTTGGATGCTAGCAATGGAAGAACTAATTAAAACTTTCACAGACCCAAGTATGTTGAGTACATCACATTTCCACAATAATACTATTTTATTTAACTTTTCTTGTTGACTCCACATCTTATAGTAGTTCTTTATTGTAGGCATTATGTTTCCTCTTACTATTTTCCTCATCCCTGAAACACAACTTCCTCTCCAGCAGAGGAAGCAGAGAATGAGGGAGGAACCGGAAGGGAGAAAAGCCTAGGAGGCTACGCCCCCAGTGACCGCCTCTTCCCACCAAACCCCACCTCCTAATAGCAAACCCACTGTAAGCACCACTATCTGATCACCTTCAAAAATCCCCACCTGTGAGCACAAGAGGCTCTTTGGGGACCATCAAGCCATAAGCCATAATAGTCAGTTCTTTAGGTGACTGAACAGGCTGAAGACATCTGTTAACGTGTTTGTGGGATCTTAGTGGTTGCAGCTTGCTAAATCTCAGAGTAGGTACTAAAACCCTTCCTCTGGCTCTGGCTGTAATCATTTATAACCCAGTCATTTGAGTTCTGATATCTGTGAGCCAATATAAATTAAAATAGATTTGGATAGTAAACCGAAAAGATAAGGAAAACTGAAATGGAAAAAAAAAAACTTCTCTGGGTTTGAAGTTCTAAAACCTCAGTAAAGTTTACCCACTTCTTCATGGCTGTGCTTGCCACACCTTTTCACCGGGCCTCAGTTTCCCCACCTATAAAATGACCACAGAACATCATGCCCAAAGCCCTATACCTAAGATTGTCTTCCAGCGCTAAATTCCTGTAATGTCTATGAAAGTTAAGCTGCTCATGCTGGGGTCGGCGGGGGCTCAGTGGTAAAGAGCCTGCGTAGCGTGCTCGAGACCAGAAGTTAAGACCATCAAAAGCAAAAACAAAACAAGACAAAAGAATATGATATTTTGCAATCAGAAGTGGAAAAGTTTAGGGGAAAAAAATACTTCTCCAAACCTGGTCCTTTTCTATCTTTGTTGTTTTGGTTAATGAAATCATTTCCCCATATGACTGGTTGCAGTTTATTTTTATGCCTGATTGTTTCTGCCATGGTCTAGAATTACACTAGAACTAATTTTAAATTTTGTCTATTTAATCTGACTCAGTTTAAATTACCAAACCAAGAAACATAAAATCAGCTTTGGCCTGCAGCCATTCATCCAGCAACCACTTCAGAACCTGCTACATTCCTTCCACTGCAGTGGGAGCTTAGAGTGAGTGAATTAAAACAACCACAGATATCTGCCTTAGTGGGAGGAGACGAGCAATGAATTCATTAGTCAATTTATGAATAAATTAGTAAAATTATCTAGTACAATAGAATGTGGTTATGCTTTGGCAAAAATAAAGAGAAAAATAATGTCATGAGGAGCAGAAAGATCAGAGTGGGTGGAAGGAGAGGAGCAATTTTAAATGGTATGGACTTGCTGGACCTCTTTGAGAAAGGGACATTTGACCAAGACAGGAAATAAGGGTCTCTCACTCCCTGGAATAATTGAGGAACATTGTAAGCACGAGGAACAGCTGATGCAAAGCCTAGGGAAGAGCCAGCCTGCAAGTTTGAGAAACGATAAAATATGTACCTAAAAAACAGTGCCACGGAAATCAGGCCTACGTCTTCCTGTGGTGGGAACAATGATTTTTTTTTCCAACTTTACTTTGGCCTTTTGAACCAAATAGAAGAACTTTGCTCTTTTTAAAGTTCTCTGTCCACTGCTCAGAAAGTAAGCGTATTGACTTAAATACTCTCTATGGGGTGTCCCAATGTCCCTGCTTCCCTGTGTTCCTTTTGTAGCTTCTCTGCCAAAGGGGGCCCTTTTCTTCTCCATGGTGCTTTCTGAGCCTTTTTATGCAATTTACCTTGAAGTGAACAGTTTAGAAAAGATGCGTGAGATACATGTACTAGTTGTAACTGTCCTCTTTTTCAATTGAAAATGTCCTCCATTGCAAAGGGAGGTGCCTTAATATCTCATCAAATATTAAAAATTGACATGTCCTTTATTTCTTTATCCAGCTTCCAGGCTGTCAAGCCTTCCTGATGTGAATTTTTAGAACTCCTCCTACCCCATCTTAAAATAACTTACAACATACTTGAAATAAGTCCTCTAGGTCTTTAGACAGTTTACAGCATTTTTCTTTCCATATGATAATCACTTCTTATTTTAAAAAGTGCTACTACAAGCTAAACATTTACTTTTACTGTTTTGTCTTTGTTTTAAATAGATCAAGCTATCAAGGACACATTTCGACTTTTTCTAAGCTCCATGCCCAGTAGTACATTTCCTGTTACTGTGCTCCAAAATTCTGTCAAGGTAATCTACACAATGGGAACATGAAATGATTGCTCTTGGAGGGTTCACATAGAGGTTCTAGGGAGCGCAGATCCTCCACACTTAATGTCTGTGTGGCCAGGGTAGAAAGGCGGAAGTCAGTGTCCTTTCAACCACCAGCAAGCAGTGAAATGATTTCCCAAGACAGTGCCAACCCTACCATGGCCTAGTCCTGTTGGTCATTCAACTCTTCAGCTCTGACCTCTCTATAAGAAATGCTAAGGCATACAGCATGCTGATAACAGATCCCTCCCAAAGTAGAGGAATGTGTTGGCCTTTGAGAGGAAGGCCTACAGCCAATGTGCTGCTGGATTTCAACACAGGAAGTTTCCAATATTTGAGAAACCTCTGCCTATGAAGAACAAGACATGGTTCTTCCCTCACACATTATGGAACAATGTGTATTTTGATACGACTACAAAATCCAGTGGAGATAGCCTTGCCATGATTTCTGGCCCATGGTTAGAAAACTGGATACCAACTGAAAGTATCTGAGATCTACGTGCAGGTGGGTCAACTACTGTAGGTCTCAGGACTCCACTGGCCCTGCTCTCCGTGGACAGTAGGTGACAAGATATAAAGCAAGTGTGCAGCATGTCAGGAAAGCTCAAGAGATTCGGCTATCTGCATCCTCTCAGTGGCTTTGGGCTACATGTGTTATTGGGAAAACATGCAATCTATATAATCACCTTGTCTGTTGCATATGTTCTGTCTCAATCTAGGTAACCAATGAGCCTCCAAAAGGCTTACGTGCAAATATCAGGCGAGCATTTACTGAAATGACACCTTCATTTTTTGAAGAAAATATACTTGGAAAAAAATGGAGACAGATAATATTTGGTATCTGTTTCTTCCACGCGATTGTTCAGGTACACTCAATTCTGCTTTTTAGTAGCAATAAGGAAGTGTATTGTCCTATAAATAAATACATAAATAAATAAATAAATAAATAAATAAATAAGAAACAAATGAATGCTTGACAGTGACACTGTGAAATCCTGAGGACCCAGTTCTATATTTGAACATAAGGTTCAAGGGGTAACCAAAATATCCAATGAACATTTGAAGCTTTTTAAACATATTACAGTAAAAAGTTGTTGCCTTTATCCCTCTCAAAGCATTCCCCCTCACTTTACTCTTATCCCATCATTCTTGCCACTTCCTGAAGCAGTTCTGAAAGTCTTCTTTCCTGAGTGTCTTTACATGGTGTGATCAAAAAATATGGTGAATGTTGCTACCAAATGTCATCTACTAGAAAAGCAGGCTCACAAAGACTTGACAGTGTGTCCGCATCACCAGATCTGGCACCAGGCAACTTCTGGATCTTCCCCAAAGTCAAAAAGACCATGAAAAGTAAATATTTTGAATCAATTGATGACACTGAGTTAGCCACAACAGCACACCTAAAAATATTTACAAAAAAGAATGGTAGAAGACCATTTGGATGGCTGTGCTTGAAGGCAGAACAATTACCTCTCCACATTAGTGAAACGGGGCCCTATCTCCATATACTGATAAGTGCAGAGCTTGCTAACCTACTTCCTTCTCCCTTCAATTGGCTCTAAGCAATGTAAACAGGGCTAGCTGAGCTACTGATGTGTAATCTTTGACATGAGCTGACAGTTTCCTGTTTCCTTGCCTCATGTCTCCCTGTAAATGGTTGAGCCCAGTGGGATGGCAGAGCCACATAGCTCCAGGAATGTCATCTGGGTTTGAACCTCAAGAAGAGAGGCTGTGACTTTCCAGGGCACAAAAGTTTACATATCAGAAACTGAAGCAACAGCCTCCTAAATATTTAAATGCTACTCCAGTTGAGTTATGCAGATTGGTCTTTCTGCATACCCTTCTCTGTACACGTTACAGAGGTGTTTTCTGGCCTCCTAGCTAAGCCAAGCTCCCAGACTGACATAATTCCCACCATTATCACCATCACTTATTCTGAGGTCACTCACTTCTTCACAAGTTAATAAATTCTAGGTGAGCCCCTGGGTCAAGGCCTTTGTCCCCGTGAATCCTGACCTGAATCAGACCCCTTGGCTACTCCTAACTATGCATACATCTTAGTGTCTTTATTCTCGCCATGGGTTGCAGTGGAGGTGTAGATTGAAATTAACTCACCAAGATTCCAATAACATTTCAATGAGATTACCAATATAAACTTTCTGAACTGTGAGGAGAACAGGAAAAGGGATTACAATATTTGAATTGCAATAAGGACCTAAGAAATTGCTTTAGAAAATAGCAGAATGATGGGATAAGTGTGTTTGAAGAGAGGGGTAGTATTTTGAGGAAGATTACCAGCAAGGTGTCTTTTACTGTAGTGAATTGTTTTCATGTAACCATTTACTATATTTTTCAGTCACACCTCATATTTTACCTCAACTCTGATCTGCCTACTGGCTTCATCTCTGCATCTCACAGCTTTAGCTCCATTCTGCCCACAGAGCACCATGACCTGGATGAGTGTGAAAGTTGAATACAAGCACAAAATTAGTCTCAGCTCTGCCTCCCAAAATCTGCTTCCTTCCAGCCTCTTGTTCTGAAATCATGGATCCCATTCTCTCAGTCACCTACAGTCAGAACTTTTGGAATATATATATATATATATATATATATATATATATATATATATAATCAATTCCTTCTTATTTTTCTTGCAGTGTTTTCATGCTAACCCATTCCTTTAAGTGGCCTTGCCACCCTTAACCAGTCCCTCCCACCTGTCTGGAGTCCCAATTTCCCCTGAAAGATGAGCTTCAACCCGGCACCAGCACCAACCCTTCTCTGTGTCCAAGCCTCACTGCTTGCTCCGGCATCCATCTTGTGACCTTGTCCTTAAATTCAGACATGGCGGTGTCATCTTAGATTGGCTTACTGGTTCTCAACTTGCATGATCTACAAAGGACTAAAAAAAGAAAACACAAAGACCAAAGATGCAAGATAGGGCATAGATAAACAAAAAGGTCAAGTCCTAGAGGAAATCTGAGAGATGTGGGATTAGGAGCTTCAGGTATAGGGTTCTGTTTCATGGGGAAAAAAACAGCTAAGATGAGGAGGTAGTTTAAGAGTTAGTGAAGTTTTGAGATCAAGAAAGGAACTTGGGACCAGTGCTGTAGCATGGCCATCTATTTAGAACTAAGAAGATAGAGTGGGATAGGGAAATAATAAATAAAAAAAGAATTTTACTATGGGATGTCATGAAACAAGGATTGTAATTATGTGTGTCAATGTTTTGTTTTGTTTTGTTTTGTTTTGTTTTTATCTCACCATGGAAAAGTCAGTGTGTATTCAGCATGGGATGACATGACCAAATGCCATGAACAAACTCCTTAAAATAATAGATAGATAATTTGCTCTCTACCAGATGGATGATTATAGTGTCAAAAGATTCTATGTGTATTTTTCTGTTTCAATGGGGAAATATTTTATTTTACCCTAAAGAACAAATCTGCTGAATTTTCAGTAATAGCAAATTTTCTTTTGGAAATATGGGCAAGGGCCAGGATTAGAGAAAGATGTACTTCCTCTGTGGTAAAAGCCTTGCTGAAGTTAAATTTCATGATGCTAACTGATTTTGGAGTATGGCGGTGCCCAACTTTAAGAGAAAACTTTTACCTTTCATGATTTTATATGAGATTTTGTCAAATTTTATGTCAAACTATTTCAGTTTTCTATTCTAGGAGAGAAAGAAGTTCGGCCCCCTGGGTTGGAATATTTGCTATGAATTTAATGACAGTGACAGAGAATGTGCTTTACTCAATCTCAATCTATACTGCCAAGAAGGAAAGATTCCCTGGGATGCACTAATTTACATTACTGGTGAGTATACCCACAAGGCCGGGGCATTCAGCCAAGGACCACAGAGTAGCTGGGTCACACCCACCTGGCCCATGCCAAGATGGTGCCCCTCCCCATTGTTTAATGGTGCTGCTGATGCCCTTCAGTGTTATCTTTGTGATTAAGAGCATGTGATAAAGCACATCATGAGAATATTTACACACAGAAATTTGGGCAGATGTTTTCCCCAACAATAATGATAGGGAAATTTGCATACATCTTGCTACAATCAGGTACTATTTTAAGCACATCACACATCTGCTCCTTTCATATTCACAATGGCCCTGACAGCTGTCAGTATCATAGGTAAAATCCTTCTGGGAATACCGTAGCAGTGAACTGTAGCCATAAATCTGGGCTTTTTCTAAGGAATTATGTCTGCAATAGATATCATTCCAGTACAGTTGCTTCCTACTCAAACTCCAGGGATGACAATGAAATCAGTGAAAGTAGCTTCTCTGAGGAAAACAGATAGCATACCAATAAACTTTATTTCTCCCCAGTTTCTGTGAAGCACATTCTGTTTTACCTTGGGTCTGTCTTTCCTCCTAGCTTGATGGCAATATGTATAAGGTACATATAGGGTTTGACTGTCACTGTCTTGCTACAAATGTTCGGTTGCATTGTACTCACTGACCCTAACGCATGCGCTGTTTCACACAAAGTGTGCACATTTTAGAATCCTTCTGTTTATGATGAAATAAGACTCAAAATTAATATTTTGAAGCAAAAGAACAAGAAAAAGGAAGAAATATGTAAATTGAACTCAGTGGCTTTAGTTTCTGTCATCTGAAAAAGCCAAACTATTAGGGTAGAGTAAGAATATTAGATCTTTTCTGCTTTTATAAAAATTGACTTTTATTCTCCTTTGGGGCATTGGTAGAAGAAAATGATGGTGTGCTCTTTCCATTTTTAGTAGCATATAAATGTATTAGAGTCAGCGTATGCTTATCTTTTTTTGGTTTTGGTTTTTGGTACTGGGGATCGAACTCACAACCTTGCACTTACCAGGCAAGTGCTTGAGCCACTGAGCTAAATCCCCAGCCTGCTTATCATTTTTTAAAAAACAAAATAATGTATTTTTAAATGCATGTACCTCTCCTTCTCAGGTGAGATTACATATGGCGGCAGAGTAACAGACACTTGGGATCAACGATGCCTTCGTACGGTCTTGAAAAGATTTTTTTCTCCCGAAACATTAGAAGATAATTATAAATATTCTGAATCAGGTGAATGACTTTTGAATGTTACTAAAAATCCTTTCCCAAGCAGCCATCAAGAGTGTCCTGCAGTTTCCCATCCAGCTTTACCGTTTGTGTCCAAACTTCACGGCCTGGGGTCCGCCCCCATGCCTCACACCTGCAAAGCTGGTTTAATACTAAAAGTATAAAAATACGGATTATACAATAGCGACTTTGAATTATTTATGCATTAAAGTTGGCTGTACTGTGTCTAAATGTATTTCAAGGTTATATAGTATATTTTGAATGTAATTAGAGAAAACTTTCAATGAGGCAAATTGAGTGAAAACACAGATCTATGAATTGGCAGCAGTTTATTATGAGTCAGACGGAAGTCAGATGGAGGGTCCTGAGTGATCTGATTAGCACAGAATGGGCTCATAAAGTTCCTGCCTCTGAGCCTTAAGAGACTGATTAGAGTCAGCCGTACAAGGGGTGATCTAAAACTAAGGTGAATGTATTATTTTTTTAATTTATTAAAATAAAAGACACACTACCACTAATCTCCCTCACTTCAAACACACTTATCCCACTTATCCCACTTGGCCACTTTCTGAATCAGTTCTGAAAGTTCCCTTTTGTGTCTTTATGAGATGTGATCAAAAATATGGTGAATGCTGCTGCCAAGTACCATCCATTGGAAATGTGGGATCATAAAACATTACATTGCGTCTTCATTTACTTCATTCACCAAATCTGGCCCTGTGAGACTTTTGGCTCTTCCCCAGGTCAAAATGGCCATGAAAGGTAAACACTGTGCACCAATTCAGAACATCAAAGCAGCCATCAAAGACACTCACAAAGCAGGACGTCCAGAGCTGCTTCAGGAAGTGGCAAGAACGATGGGATAAGCGTGCCTGAAGCGAAGAGGAATATTTTGAGGGAAATCAATGGCAGTGTGTTTGTTACTATAATATTTTTCTTTCATACCTCATACATTCTGTCTTCAATGGGGAAAGTTGAGTCACTTTGAATTTCAATGTTGTGCAAATGTAGCTTTTTGAGGAGTTAAAGAGAGTTGTTGTTTATCAAGTAAACAAGAATAAATTTATGGAGGCATAACTTTCAGCAAAGTATTCACAGGCTCTCAGAGCTTTAAACTTCCAGGAGGAGGCATCTGGAGAGGTTCAGACACTAACCTGATGTTCAAGACATCGAGAAAAAGTAACAAACCTAGACACAGCAGTGAAAGCCAAGAGGCTTAGGAAATACAATCTCTTTTTAGTGACCATCTGCATGAGTTAGACAAGCCCAGTGTGGCAATACAAAGCTAGTCCATTTGAGATACATTTGTGTTCTGTGTTTTTAATAACAGGCATCTACTTCGCACCCTTCGCTGACAGCCTGCAAGAGTTTAAGGACTACATTGAAAATCTGCCTTTAATAGATGACCCAGAAATTTTTGGAATGCATGAAAATGCCAACCTAGTTTTCCAGGTATGTGACCTCTCGACCAAAAATACATTTCTTATTTTGTCTCCATAAACTCAGAACTTCAATCGTCAGCTCACTAGTTCTGGATTTATAATAATATCCTTAAGTAAACAAATAATTGCTTCACCCTGCCTTCAGCAGTGGCTCCAACTTAGCCTGGGTCTTTCCCAGAGTCCTGTCACCAGCTACCCTCTCCATCTCCAGGCCTCTGCGTGATCCACAATAGACCTGCCCTGGGTCGACCAGAACACTGAGATTCAGACAGTAATACAGCCTTTTCTCTCCCTTCCTCCTTCTCCTGCCCTAATGGCACATTTGTCTCATGTTACACTGAGGCTTCTGGATCTATATGTGATTGGATTGTGTTAGTACAGTTACAGATGTCCTAAGCAGATAAGTTGAAGCACTGCTCACTGAGAGCATGGCTGCAATACCAGACCACAGCAGTAGAGTCAAAGAGAGATCAGGATTGTCTCACAGCTCTATGCACAACCTATGCAGCACCACCTAAATCTCCCCAGATATGAAGGAATTCCTGAAAATCAATGGTGGAAGCTCTAGAAATACCAAGAAGTCAATGTTTGGCTACCCTCTTCCTATCTTCATGTTTTTATGCAACCATGTTAGGGAGTAGGAGTTCTTTCCTGAAACAGTATATACAGGTGCCAGGGTCAGGAAAGGCTCTCTCTTCCTCTAGAGTCACTGACTAGGACATCGTGTATCTTCAGCCATCTGTGACCTTGTTCCAGACACCTTCATCCCCACCCACCCCATGGGAAGAAATGAGGCCCAGGTAGAGAGAAATAACCAAGCCTTCATAGAGAGTGTTGGGTCCCTCATGCCTGTGGAGGGGAGGCAGAAGCCCCTCTCTGTTGTCTTAGGTTCCAAGAGGGTCTGAGGATTAAATTGACATAAAACAGATTACCAGGATACAACTTTACAGGTTTAATGTAAGCTTTGTGACACCAATAAGGTAATGGAGAGTCATTCAAAGGTCAGAACCAAATGCTTTTGTATGAGGTTGAACAAGAGAATGGAAAAATAACTGACTGATATCTGGAGCTAAAGAAAGTTAAGAAGCATCTTGACAGTCTATTTGTACAGAATCCTCTGAGCTATGGCTCCCCATCAAAGAATGCTCATTTTCTTCTGGCACAGGAAGGGCATCTCTCACACAGGAGTTTTTAATCTCATGTCTTCGAAAACAGAGGGGATTAGAATGTCCTTCCACTTGCTGTTTTCCAAGAAGCCTCTATGTCGCTCGAGAATCCTTATGTCAGCGGCTTATTCTGGAGTCACATGTCCTGCTGCCCTTCACCTGAGACACACGTTAGGTTAGATAACTCTGCCTCTTGCAATCAACAGTCTCAGCACACAAGATGCAAGTTACTTCTTCCTCCACCCAGCAAGCTGTACTCATGTAGATGCTTATCAGAAACGCGCAAAGGCAGAAAGGGGCAGGGAGGGAAGGGGTCTGAGGTCCAGAGTGCACCATCTTTGCTGTTGTCTGAGCCTCTGGTTCCTATCTCTCCGCTGTGTTGCCCAAATGTCCTTTTGTCACATGACCCTACACAAGCTGGATGCAAAGGGAGCAAGTTGCTCTGAGAGTGGCCTTTAATATCCCATGAAGAGCAACCAGGTAACAAGCCAGAGGGACAAGGCTGCATCCCAAGCATTAAGCTCTTATTCGCCTGGCACTTCCTGATGTGTCTCCATGCTGACAAGTACTCCTTAGGGCCACTTGCCGTAGAGCTCAGGTCACCGCAGGCTGGGGATGTTCTGTTCTTGGAGGACTGTGTGGACCCAGCCACAGAGGGAGTCTGTGCCCACCTCTCCTGCTGCAGAGCCTCCACTTTCCTTAAAAGGAGAGACAGACAGGAAAAGGTGCTTCTGAGAGTAAGGTTAGAGCCAAGTCAGGCAAGACAGGAGCTTTCTGAGCATCACTTTCCAGATTCATGGCTGTCTGTATCATTGGTGCCTCGGGCACTGCCCACCAGGTAATCTGCTACAAAGCCAGTGTTGTGTTTTGTTGTTTTGTTTTGTTTCATTGTTTTAATAAAGAAGGAGCTAAAATACTCTGCCGAGCTCAGAAAGCCGAAGCTGGGGATTGCAAACAGGATTCAGCTAGAGAAAGTCAGTGAGATGACTATTAGTGGTGGAGTAACTTTTATCTTCCTTTTCCTCAGTGGGCATACAGTGAGAATTATGCACAAGCATAATTCCTGGCATCTATCAAACAAGATGAATAAGCTCTAGAGATCTGTTGTACAACATTGTATCTGTGGTCAACGGTAATGGGTAGCATACATAAACATGTGTTAAGAGAACAGACCTCACGTTCAATGTTCTTGCCACAATGAAATTAAATGTCCTTGATTCTGACAACTTCCATTACTTCTGTAAGTAAACCATATTACTGCACATTACTTTTTGAGAATTTGAGCTTTCACGTTCTATCACCATTACAGTACAAAGAAACCAACACTTTAATCAACACCATACTCGAGGTTCAACCACGATCGTCTTCTGGTGGACAGGGGAAAAGCAATGATGAAATTGTCCAAGAACTTGTTGCTTCTATCCGGACCAGAATTCCAGGTAATAAATAATTCTTGGCTTCTGTATAGAATAGGAATTTCAGGGATACATTATGTTCAGAAAATTGAGTGGCAAGCATATGTTCAAGCCTACTTGTTATATAAATTTTATTTATAGCTGTCTTCTGACATGAAATTTTCCATTTATGGACTAGAAGCCTGTAGCATCTCAATTGCCAGAAGCATTAGGAGCAAACTTGTTTATAACCCAGTGTAACTTTAGCCAGTCTGAACTTCCCTTGGCTTCCTGATTCTAAATTCCATAGAACTGAGCTGTCCAAGACAGTAGCCACATGCCACAGGTGGCTAAACTGAGTTTGTTTGTTTGTTTGTTTGTTTGAAGGTAGTAGAAATACAACAAAACAAGACAGAACAAAGCCAGTTGAGACAGTGCAGTGAATTTGGTACAGAACTTCACAGCAGGTTACTGCGATAACAGTAATAAGAACCATAGTATATCTCATTATCTTCACAATAGTTGTCTAGTCAATTAAGTAAAGCAAAATCAAACCAAAGGCAGAACAGTATAAAATCAGTCGAAAGAGAATATTGAATAGAATAAAGCAATTAATCATAATGAAAACAAAGCTGAAAACAACACTTGCTTTCAAAGAGAAGATAGAGGAGACCCCCATATTTTCTATATTGCATATAGTCATCCTGCCAAGAGATGCTCAGACCTCTGTCCCCAGTTGCTAACGGGGGCGGGGGGAGGAGTTTGGGATGTTTGATTCCAAGCCCACACCCTGGTAGGCTCAAGAGACACTACTGGGTCTCCTCCTGGCTCATCCCAGAGGAAGGCGCTTACCAAGAGGGCAGATGAATTGCTTCTTTGTGCAGGCTCCTGGGTTCCACCATGGCCGTAGCTGGATCTCGGGGCCATTCCTAAACTGCGTATTAAATGTACTTAAATGTTATATTTCTTTTCAATTGCACTAGCCACATTTCAAGTGCTACCATATTGTACAGCACAAATGGGAAAGCATTTCCACCATCGTTTAAAGTTCTACTAGACAATCCTTTCATTATTTTTCCCTGTTCAGATGAGATATCTAAATTATTTTTGTCCTGGTTCCCAGTAAGTTAAGGAATCTTCTTGAATGATCACAAGACATTCATCCTCACACTTGTCTTAGATTGATCACAGGTTTAGATTTCTAGATCTGTTGTTCATGGTTCATAGATTTGTCATAATAGGAAAAAGAAGCCTTTTCCTATGATTTCCTGAGGTGGAGGAAAACCAGTGTCTGAGTGCTATACACTAAAGCCCCCAGAGAAAAGGAGCCAGGCGGCCTCAGAAGTCAGTTATCTCCCTACAAGGAGCAGCCCTCAAAAAATCCCTGCTTGGGTCCAGAATTCTGTTGCTGTTGAGGCAAATTAAGGCAATTCTTTTAGTAAGCAGATTCTAATCAGTAAATATAATATGGAGGACTGGGTGCAAGAGGGATGGATGGGTGGACAGATGGATGGCTGGATGGCTGGATGGAGGGAAGGAGGGAGGAATGGTTATAGAGATCATGAACTTGTCCTTTTAACCCTGAGCTGGTGTAACCTTAAAGAAACTACAATTACAGCTGCTTGATTTAGAGGTACAGATTCACAAAAACAAGAGCCTCTTAACACCAAGGTAAAGACAATAAAACAGTTTAATAAACTGTTGTGTAACACACACACATGATGACACAGAAGAAAGCCAAAGTACATAAAGAAGTAAAGTAAAAAGTAAAAAGCACCAACTCTGAAAATCCAGCACTGAGAAGTCCCAAGGACAGCTGTCAGAGTCCCAGCTGAGAAGGGACCAGGCAAAGTGACCTCTCCACAAATGGTACTCCAAAGTCCCCCTGCTAGTGACAGCACTGGAGACAAAAAGCAGCAGTGTCTTAACTGTGTGCATGACCAGGGATAGAGAGTTTGCAGCCCCCAGAGCTGGCCAAGCCCCCAAAGCCTGCAAACATCTGTACAATCTAAACAGAAGTTTCAGAGAGAGAGAATCCTCCAAGCTGGCAGGGAGTCCACTCACATCAAGATGCTCTGCCAGACATCTGACAACAACCATTAGAACAAGGCCATAATGCTGCGATGAACAGGGAAGGTCTTTCTATATTTAATTTTAACCCTTCCAGAGGTTTTTCTCACCACACATCATAAATCTTGTCTTTTTACCATGAAATGATAAGCAGGCCACCTGCTGAGCTTCAGGCCAGGGATGCAATTGGTCCAACAGAAGCACTGAAGGTTCGGAATGGCCCCTGAAGGGATGGTAGTGGGGAAGACCAGGCAGGTATTAGCCCAGCTCTGTGGACCCAAGAGATTAGAATAATCCACACTGCTGGGTGATTTTCCTCCAACAGCCACACTGTGAATTTGACTCACATATTCTGGAGTCACTTTTTGACTCACATTTTCTTCAGATACTCTAGGAAAATGCAGCTCCTTTCTTTTTTATAGTTCATGTGGCTCTTCATTTGAGTCTCCTTTTGGTGGATTAAAAGGAGAAAGAAAAATTGAATTTTCTACCTGATTTGAATCATGGGCCTACTTAATAGTTCAGCCTCTGAACAATGCTTAGTTACTTGGGTAAATGCTAAGCCCCATCTCCTAGTCTTCCACCAACAACCTCTCCCCTCCTAGAAGCAATTCAGGTGTGCAGGGCAAGGCAAAGCTTGCACACCAGTATGCTAGAGGGAACACTCAGGGCCCCTGGATGCTTCGATCTCTGGAACATCCTTTGTCTGCCAGGTAGCTGCTTTGTCCTGCTACCACTTGCCACCAAAGTCTTCAGAGCTGTGCCTCCCATGCAGCCAAAATGTGGTATATTTCCTCATGTCCTCTTACCAGGCCTCCTCGTCCACTGTGGAGACTTCCAAACTCCTCTCAGATTTGCAAACACCACTACGTCACACTGACTTTCCACTTCATCCTCTTCCCTCCAGAGAAGGAAGGGGAGCAGCTTCTCCCTCTCCTGTTCATGTCCTTCTCCCTGAGGCCAACCAGGCTGTTCCTAAGCAATTAAAGACCTTCCCACCTCTGCCCCAAAGCCAGAGGCCACACTGCTCAAACCGGCACAGAAGATGAAAATGGCCATGGTGAGAAATGAAATGCACTGTTTTCACACACACACACACACACACACACACACACACACACTTTTCCCTGCTATACAGGAATCCTTCTGTATAAACACAGGTGAATCACCAAAGAGTTCTAGATGACAGAAATGTCATCACATGACAGCCCCATCTCTCTGTCTTGAGTCAAGAGAGAAGATGACTTTAGATAGCATAAGATAAGCACACGCCAGTAGCAATGTAATGAGAACAGAAATCGGTGGTGACTGATCTGAGTAGTCAGCTGTGTGTGTTTCAGAAAAACTGATGATGGAAGGAGCTTCTGAGAGCCTTTTCGTCAAAGACCCTCAAGGACGACTGAATTCCTTGACCACCGTTCTCAGCCAGGAAGTAGACCGGTTTAACAACCTACTGAAGTTAATACATGTATGTGAGCTCAGCTCCCCCCTTGCTTCTGGGTAGCAAAGCTTCACAGAGAACAGTATGATTGTGTGGGTGTCCCTAGAGTTTTCATTTCCCATGCATCACCCCTTCCATTCAGATACACTAACACCCCTTGAAAGCCAGCCTGTCTCAGACTGAAGTCACCCTCTGCTAATGAGTCCCAGTTTCCTCTTTCTAATACTGACCGAGTGAGTATGTGACCTTGCAAATCTCCAGTCTCCTCATTATCCTAACTTACACCATTAGAATTACAGGAATTACCAGAAACTGATCAGGGCCTTCAGGAATCAATCAAGAGTGAGTCTATGGTGCCTGCCTGGTGAGTGTGAGGTCATGAGTTCGATCCTGAGTAAAAAAAAAAAAAAAAAAAGAGTGAGTCTATGCTGGCTCCTGATGTCTGGATTTGGTAATATAGTCTTTATAGAAGATAGTGAAAGCCAAAGTTTCTCACAGTGTGGGCCACAAAATGCCTGCATTAGAATCCGCTGTGCTATATGCTTATTTCGTGGCCAACTGTCTTGGCCCTGACTGAGGTCACCCTTCCTGCATTCTGCTACAGATGACTCCCATGCCAGAGCTGGCTGTTTGTTATCATCGAAAGCTCTAAAAGATTTGCCATCATGCCTTAGTCCCTAAGGACAAATTAATTAAAGCCCTTTGTGAGTGTGTGTGATACTAGGAATTGAACTCAGGACCTTGTGCATTCTAGGTAAGCACTCCACCACTGAGCTACATTCCCAGCCCTGAAATCCAAATTTCTTTCTTCCACTGCGTCTCGTGAAAAGAGGTATGGAGAGGAGGGACCAATGAGTTAACCTAAAAGGGAACACTGGATCATGAGCCTTATTTCTTCCACGCATTGCCTGTCTCTAAGACTATGTGCACATGGTCTTACGCTTTATTTTGGTGTTTAACCAACAAAAACTTTGCCTCTAGCATCTTCCTGATATGTTTCCTCAATATATGAACGCTTTCATGTAACTGGAACCCATAAAGGCCATCACTAATCTCTCTACACTGCCTTGGTCATTAGCGGGATGGCAAACGTCATCCTGTACTGCCAGCCCAGCACCTCCCAGGACTAACGCCTGTGGAGAGGAGAGAGGATAAAGGTCATGTTTTAAGCAAGTATTTCCAATACTAAGGGACCCTCTGATATCAGCTGGAAGATCGAGCTTATCTAAGAATCTTTCCTTTCTCCTATAAAAACCCTGGAGGCTGTAGGAAGCCCTTGAGAAGCAATGGCCAGTGGTGTGAGGTGGTCCTCATTCCCCCTCCCTGCACACCTCCAGACCCTGTGTTCCCATTTTCCCTTTGGCCTGAAGAGAGCTGGATGGTGGCTTCCTCCAAGCCTACCTCCCTAGGTCTCCATGAACATCTCTCCTGTTTGTCTTCTTTTCACCACATTGGCCTATCATATTAACTGCCTGAACCTTATCCTGAACCCAACTGTTACATCCTATGATCACACACTGTAAAACAAAAAAATGCAGGTAATATTGCAGAGTCTGGCCCAGCCGACAATGTGCAGAGAGAATGGAACCCAGATAGACCCTTCATGAGTGTCATGAACGAATGTCATCTACCCTCGATTATTACCACTGCAAAGGACACCAATCCTTTTGTTCTTGCAGACTTCTCTAGAAACACTCAATAAAGCCATTGCTGGACTTGTTGTGATGTCTGAAGAAATGGAAAAGGTGTATAACAGCTTCCTCAACAACCAGGTTCCTTCTCTCTGGTCCAACACAGCCTACCCTTCCCTAAAGCCGCTAGGATCCTGGGTCAAGGACCTTGTTTTGAGGACTGCATTTGTGGATGTAAGAAATTTCACTTCTCAGAAGGTTTGATGAATCTAATAGTACAGTTGGCCCTAAAGTCCCTAGGAAGCACTGGCTAACAATCATCAAGGGATCATCTGAGCCCAGAGGCACAGAAACTTCCAGAGGATCATCACCTTGAAAGTCTTATGCTGATTATGCCACTTTCTCTAGCCAGCCCATTCTTGGGGTGTTAGTCATAGTGCGGGGGACCCTACTGGGGAATACAGAACCTATTTGACATGATTCCAAACAACCAGATGTGTCTTTGTTGTCCCCACCCTCTCATCTGTGCTAGTACTGATCAGGTTCTGCTGTTATGCAGGGAGGCGAGGAGGAGGAACAGGCCAGGCAGTACAATGAGATAGTGGTCACTAACTCAGGACCAGCTTAGAGTTTGCCTCCTGAGAGGCCTCCAAAATGCCACTCTAACTTAAATGATGAACTCCAGCTCAGAAATAAAATGCCTGGTTGCAGCAGCACACAAACACCGAAACATCAACCAAGATCTATTTAACATCAGTAGGTCTGACAGGGAATCAATCCTCAAAATGTCAGGCCCCAATCTGAGGGCTTATATGGGGTTTGCAAGTGGGAAGTACAAAAGCAGAGTATTTAGTGGTTTTTAATTGGTTACATCTTACGTCATTATTACTGATTGGCCTAAGAGAAAACTACACCTTATACGTCGCATACTAAGACAAGTTCAAACTCCAGGCAAGTTCAGAGTTACAAGAAGCATACAAGTTCAGGGCAGGGAGGGCTTGGAGTTGCAGGAAGCAAGTGCTTGAGATAACATCTGAGTTCAGGGTACTGTCGATTACATAACAGAAATATGTACCTGGCATTGGTAGAAGACAGGAAGCCAAATCTATTCAGGGAAATGGCTAGTTGCAGGAAATTTAACCCTAAAAAACTAATGTTATTTTCCTCTTCCCTGTGATGTAATGTCTCTCCTTCAGTTGTGGCTCAAAAGAGGACAGCCCAAGTCCTTCTGGATCTCTGGTTTCTTCTTTCCTCAAGGATTTCTAACAGGTACTGGTGCTTTCCCTAGAAAAATCCCACAGGAAAGGTTGTGCTTTGCTACACACAGGATTTCTAGGAGCTGTAAGGATATCACAGGTGCTAAGGGCCTGGCAGTAGAGCTACTGAATATAAAGCAGTCAGTCCAACAAAGCCCAGCTCTTCCTTGAAGACCAAGGGGGAAGGATGACAGAAATAGCAGATGTCCCCCAGCAACCTAACTGCTGCCCCTTGCAGATTACTGACGCAGTTTCCCATCTGACCCATGCTCAAGGCTACCACCCGCACACCACCCAAACAGGCCCCAGTCTCCTTCCCTCTAAAACATACCCAGTATCCTCCTATCAGCCTTTGAGAAATCTAGCTAGAAATTTCAGAGGAACCAGGTTTGGGGACTACTAGATACTAATAGCCTTTCCTTACTTTATCACATCCTTAGGCTCTAATAAACATCCCAAGCTGAACAAAATCCTACAATTTGGGAGATTTGACCCTGAAACTTCCTTTGTGGAATACAACACACTTCAAAACCAGCCTTCTTTCCTCTTCTTCCCAGGCACGGCCAGCACTTGTATGTCTTTTAGATCCTCACCTCCCAACATAACCCACAGGCTTCCAGTCTCTGTGAATTAATTCCAAGTTGAGTGTCAGAAGTTGGGTTTTTCTAGGACAGGAAGTTCTCTAGTGATGGGGCAGCCTGGCTGGGAAAGGGACACAGTGTGTGTGGAGTAGCATTGTTGTTTGGAGGGCCCACCTCTCTGGTTTTTGTCTGTACAGGAACTCTTCAAAACCATGCTAGGAAATACAATTTGCCTATAGATGAGCTGAGTTTTAAGTACAACATGGTTCCTACCTACCAGGATCAAGCTGCAGTGATAGAAGCTGCCAAGACAGTGCAGTTTGGACAAGAACTGCCCATGGACCTACAGGTATTGTTCTCCTGCTATTATAGTCAAGAAGTTTCTGTCCCATTGTCATTCAGGAGTTTAGCCAATCTCCCTGCCCCACTCCACTTCCACCCTCCATTTCCAGGAGGAGCAGAACATAGTAATCACACCTGAAGACAAGCTCCAGGTTAGCAATGACTGCTTGGGTGCAGTATAAATTTAGTCTCATTTATAGAGATATTTTTCCAAGCAATACTATTTCATTTCTGTAGATGCCTGCAGTAACTTTATTCATCTTGCAAGGCAATGCAGCAAGATATTAAAAACAAGGCTTTCAAATCAAAGGAGCTTCTGTTTGATTCTCTCCTAAATCTTTTAGGCTCCAACACTGTGTGGTAAAGTAGTTGCCAACATATCTGCACCTCAGCATTCCCATCTGTAAAAGGGGGTTGATAGCACCAGCCTCAGAGCTGAGTATGAATGAACGTCAGTTGTATCACATGACCAGTGCGGGATACAGAATTATTAGGCTAAATCTGTCTATGTCATCTATTCAGCTGTCTCCCAGGGGAATCAGTAAGCTGACTTCACATTCTCTAAGTATAATCATGTTAGATAACTATCGGGAGTGTACTTGGAAACAGTGTAGACAGCTGAGTGACACAGTTCACTCCTCTACATTGGTACTCAGTGTGCAGCAGCAGCGTCACCTGCAAACTTGATAGAAGTGCAAACTCCCAGGCCCAATTCCAGACCTGCTGGACCAGAAACTCCAGGCTGGGCACTCAGAAATCTATATTTTAACAAACCCTACAGGGAGCTGTGAACCCACTAAAGCCTGAGAACCATGGCTTCTGTATATGAGTGAGTATCAACCTGGCTGCAGCTCAGAATCACCTGATGAGCTATTTAAAAATCCCACTTCCAGGTCACACCGTGATTACATGGGTCCCTCTATTCCTTTTGTTCTGTTCTGTTTCGTTTTGTTTTTTGGCACCGAGGATTTGAACTCACAACCTCGGGCTTGCCAGGCAGGCACTTATGCTGCTGAGCTAAATCCCAAGCCCCTACACAGGACCCTCTAGAATGGACCCAAGCATTGCTGTTCTTTTTAAAGTTCCTCTTCCTTCCATGTTCCTAGTGGACAGCAAGGAATGAGCTGTCCCACCTGCATGTGCCAAGATACCATGGGGCACCGGAGCCACTGGTTTTTTTTTGTTTTGTTTTGTTTTGTTTTATAATTTTATTTAAAGAGAAAAAAACAAAACAAAATAAAACAGAATAAAGGGTAGCAACAATACAGTATTCCAAGGAAAAAAGGAAAAGTACAACAATAAAACCTAAGAAATTATTACTTGACAAATTACATACTGACTTCTTGGAAATAGTTGTTCAAATTACAAAGTTAAAACATGTAAAGTAGACATTCACACAGTGAGACTGTTAACAGTTCTGCTCCACGATCTGACAAAAACAGCAATATGGTCATCCATCTTACCCACTCAAATATACATGCAATTATATCAAAAGGATAAAATTAAACACAACAAAACAGAGCAAAGCAGATCACAATAAAGCAATGTAAGAGACAAAAATTTCAAAACTAGACAATTGGAGATATTCACTCTCTATCATATTGACTCTTGTTTTCTTCCAAACAGCTGTCCATATTGTCACATACAGGGAATTCACATGAAACAACCTAGTATGGAATTGATCTGAGCAGGACGAGGAGGGCATTTCAAGTCTTCAAGACCAGACATTAGGGAAGCCAAGAATGGCTGTCATAGTGTCTCTCATTCTCCTCAAAACAGCTGTCCAGACCTTAATGTGTGTTGAACTTAAACAAGGCAAAGCAAGCTAAGATCACTTTGAACAAAAAGTGATAGTTTTGCCGTATTCTTGTTCTCTCTCTCTAGAATGTGCTTCAGAATTTTTTGTAGGGTTGGACTGGTGGTCACAAATTCTCCTAGCTCCTCTTTGTCATGGAAGCATCTTTTTTCTCCATTAATTTCTAGAGAGAGTTTTGCAGGATACATCAATCTGGGCTGGAGATTGTTCTCCTTCAGCGCTTGAATTACATTACTCCAAGCTCTTCTTGACCTGATGGTCTGTATTGAGAAGTCTGCCGTGATTTTG
>PVJX010026155.1:0-26163 GCA_004027295.1 Dolichotis patagonum | reverse complement strand
CACTGAGATTCCATCTCACTCCAGAAAGAATGGCCAAGATAGAAAACACTACCAACAACAAGTGTTGGAGAGGCTGTGGGGAAAAAGGAACTCTTCTACACTGTTGGTGGGAGTGTAGACTGGTGCACCCACTGTGGAGGTCAGTCTGGAGATTCCTCAAAAAGCTGGGTATGGAAGTCCCATTTGACCCAGCTATTCCGCTTCTAGGCATATTCCCAGAAGAACTGAAAACATCATACCACAGTGATATATGCGCACCCATGTTTATAGTAGCACAATTTGTAATAGCCAGATCTTGGAAACAACCTAAGTGCCCATCAACTGAGGAATGGATAAAAAAGTTGTGGCATTTTTTTACAATGGGGTACTACTCAGCTATAAAGAATGATCACATTGAGATATTTATAAATAAATGGACACGACTTGAGACCATTCTCTTAAGCGAAATAAACCAAACTCACAAGGGTAAATACCATATAGTCTCTCTAGTGTGAGATTTGATAAGAGTATATAAGACTTTATGGTAAGCATGAGTCCCCATCTCATAGCTTTGAAGTCTTTCAAAGTTTTCAATCATCAGTTGGAATGGTTTTATCCTGTTTTGCTTGACTATATCATACGTGATGATATGAACAGCTGTTTTGAAGAAAACAAAACATTATGACAGCTATTGCTGATTTAATATCATCCTTCTTAGGAGTCCTACCATGCTTTTTTTTGTTCTACTATTGTTGGTTCTATCTATCACATTGTGCCTTATTGGAATTTGAATATGTGTGATAGTTTAAACAAAAATTTTTTTTTATCGAAAATGAGATGTTATAGTACCCATTGATCATTTTCTGTTATTCGGTTCAGAAAGCCCTGTAATTCTTTCACTCTATGCATGGCTTTATTGTGTTATGTTTGATATTATTGTATTTGAAACTATGCTCAACTAAAGCAGAGTAAGAGATATGGTGTTAGCTACTGTTGATGTCCAGTTGTCTTAATGTAAAGTACTGTGTTGCCTATGTTGTCCTGTTCTGATCTGCTCTGTACTGCCCCCTTTTGTTTTATTCTCTTTCAAATTAAAAAAAAAAAAAACACAGCTGTGATACCATTACTATAATGTAAAAACAGTTGATGTTTTGAAATCATCAAATATGTAGTCAGTGCTCAATTTATTTGTCCTATTTTCCTTTAAATGTCCTTTTCTGCATTTTACAATAGATTGATAGATTTCTGTCCTGAATTCCTTTTTTTCCCCCTTGCAGTCTACTCACTGGAGAAGGTAGCCTGGCAGTCCTTTGGAGTTTCTCAAATTTTGGATCAAATGATTGCAACCCCATGAGGCCTTTATGCAAGTTCTATTGCCTACTGAATTTCTTGTAGACTGGAAGTTGGATGCAAAAGGTTGGCTGCAGGCACATTCAGCGCTTAGGTAAAAAGTTATGTGTTACTCTGTGCGGCTCTGGGTGTAACTTGAATCATTTCTAACAGCTTGCCTGCTTGCATTTACTTCACTGTATGCCGTTTCTTCTCCTCTGCAACCTGGATGTCTGCACCATGAATGTTAGCCTCTTTAATATTTTTCCTCAAGTTTCTGCTCAGTTCATTCATGATTTTTTTGTTACTAAGATTTTTAAATTTTTATTTGCCGACTTTCAAAAATTTTCTCACTGTCACTCATTATTCTGCTGAACTCATCTAGCATTTTTATTTCAGATGTTATAGGTGCATTTCTGGTTTCTTGTTTCTAGTTTCTGTTTCTCATCTTGAGAATGCTTATCTTTCTATTCAATTCAAGGTTTTCTGCCTGGAGCAAAGTTATAATACCTGCTTCATTCACTATTTTGTCTGTTTGTTTCAGTCTCTGGGCTTTTCAGAGTTTGCTCTGTTGCTCATCTTTGTCCTTGAGAACTGGTCACATTTCCCTAGTTGCTTATGGATTAATTTTGGATTGGATCCTAGGAACAGTTAACGTTACATTGTACAAGTTCTGAGTTCTGTTATAAAGCTCTGAAACATTTTTATTTTTATTTTAGAGGTCTTGTTCCTAACACAAAGCATTTTGTTTAACCTGAGTGTAGATTCAAATTCTCCTGGCGCTACCTGCCTGTCTCCCATGTGCACCCTCAGGGTTTACTATGCCACTTGGGCTGTGGTCTACATAGGAGTTCAGTTCCCCAGCCCTTCTCTGTGCTTGTTTAGCTTTGGCCTGCACCAGCCACTCAGGGGTAACACTGTAAACAGAGGGGATTGTAGAGCAGATGGTGGGTCCCTTCTTAGGGTCCCTGCTCTGAGTCCAGCCCACAGATGCTCCCTAAAACACAGGAAGCTTCTAGTAGGACTCACCCCATGCTGTGCCTGACTCCTGCCCCAAGGCTTGTTGGTGGTTTCCTTTGATGTGGAAAAATCTTATCAATCTAATGAGATGCCATTCATCATTCTTGGCATTCTTTCTTGTGCAACTGTGGTTTTATTCAGAAAGTCTTTGTCTATGCTCCTGTCTTTAAGAATTTTACTTATTTGGTCTTGCTGTGGATTGAGTTTTTCTGCTCCAATGCTGAGATCTTTGATCTATTTTGATTTTAGTTTAGTGCATGCTGAGAGACATGACTCCAGATTCAGAAAAACAACATGCTGAGGACTAGAAAAATTACACAGAAGCAAGAAATATGTAGAAGGGAGTCAAAACCAAAAGACTAAATCCTCGCAAAGGGGCAGGCTCCCCACCAACAAAGTAAAGAGACAACCTTCAGATGGGAAAAAATTGTGTTACTCCTCAAACAAAGAACTAACATTTAGAATATATAAAGAGTTTTAAAAAAACTCCCCCCCCCCAATTTAAGGACCCAATAAAAAGTAGACATCTAAAATGAATAGACACTTCTCAGGTAAAAAAGTATCATTGATCAATAAATACGTGGGAAATTGTATTCTATACACCTATGGCCATTTGAGAAATGCAAATTAAAATAACATTAAGATTCCATATCACTCCAGAAAGAATGGTTATCATCAAGAAATCAGTGTTGGTGAGGCTGTTGGGAAAAAGAACATTCTTCATTGTTGATAGCAGTATAGACTGATACAACCACTATGGAAACCAGTGTGGAGATTCTTCAAAAAACTAAAAATAGAAATTTCATTTGACCCTCCTTTTGAGTATTTTCCCAAAAGAGTTTAAAACATAATAGCCACATATCACTGTGATATGACCTTTTCAGTTTTTCTTGGAAAATACCCAGGAGGAGAATAGCTGGGTTGAATGGAGCTTCCATTCCTAGTCTTCTGAGAATTCTCCATACTGATTTCCATAGTGGGTCCACCAGTATACACTCCCACCAACAATGGACCAGTGTCCCTTTTTCCCCACAGCCTCTCCAACATTTGTTATCAGTTGATTTCTTGATGGCAGCTATGTTTTCCAGAGTGAGATGAAATCTCAATGTTGTTTTAATTTGCATTTCTCGAATGACCAGTGATGGTGAACATTTCTTCATGTATTTATTTTCCATTTGCATATCTTCATCTGAGAACTGTGTATTCATCTCAGCTGCCCATTTTTGGAGAGGGTCTTTGAATTTTGGGGCTTGACATTTTTCAATTCTTTATATGTTTTTGATATAAGTCCTTTGAGGGGATGCTGGCTAAAATTCTTTCCCATTCTGTGGGTTTTCTTTTCACTCTGTTGGTGATGCCTTTTGAAATGCAGAAACTTTTCAATAATATGAGATCCTAGTTGTTGATTCTCTGAAGTGTTTCCTGTGCAGTTTGTGTTTGTTCATGAATTCTCTGCCTACCTCTATGTCTCCAAGACTTCTACCTCCCTTATCTTCCAGTAGATTTAGTGTTTCTGTTTTAATGTTTAGGTCTGTGATTCATTTGGACTTTAGTTTTGTGCATGGTGATAGGCATGAATCTAGTTTCAGTCTTCTGCATGTGGACAACCAATTTTCCCAACACCATTTATTAAAGAGGCTATCCTTCTTCCAGTGAACATGTTTAGCCCCTTTGTCAAACATCAGGTGGCTGAGTGTCTTTGTACTTATACTTGCATCTTCTAATCTGTTCTATTGATCCTCAGGTCTATTTCTTTGCCAGTACCATGCTGATTTTATAACTGTGGCTTTGTAATAGAGTTTCTTTTTTAAAAATTTTATTTAAAGAGAAAAAAATAAACAAACAAAACATAATAAAGGGTAGCAACAATACAGAATTCCAAGGAAAAAAGGAAAAGAGAAAAAAAATTCACCAAGAAATCATTACTTGATAAATTACATACTGACATCTTGGAAATAGTTGTTCAAATTACAAAATTAAACATGCAATGTAGACATTCAAACAGTGACACTGTTAAAAGTTCTGCTCCATGATCTGACAAAAACAGCAATATGGTCATCCATCTTACACACTCAAATATACATGCAGTTATATCAAAAGGGTAAAATTAAACACAACAAAACAGAGCAAAGCAGATCACAAGAAAGAAATGTAAGAGACATAAACTTCAAAGCTAGACAATAGGAGATATTCACTCTCTATCATATTGACTCTTGTTTTCTTCCAAATAGTTGTCCATATTTCCACATACAGGGAATTCACATGAAACAACATAGTATGGAACTGATCTGAACAGGACAAGGAAGGTGCTTCAGGTCTTCAAGACCAGACAATAGGGAAGCCAAGAATGGCTGTCATAGTGTCTCTCATTCTCTTCAAAACAACTGTCCATACCTTCATATGTGTTTAACTTAAACAAAACAAAACAAGCTAACTTAAACAAAACAAGCTTTGAACAAAGAATGATAGTATTGCTGGATTTCACATCATGATATTACAGATTCAGCACTGGGTACTGCAGTGTCTCTTTTCTTCAAAGTAGTTGTTCATTTCAACATGTGTTATATAGTTGGTTCTCGTAAACTGTTTATAAACTCTACACATGCATGAGTCTCTACATGTATATCTATCCTTTCTGTATTAGAGGGAAAATCAAAACAAAGCAAGACAAAACAAAACAAATTCTTAGAAAAACATGAAGCAAAAAAGTCATAAAACTGCAATACCAGGTGATCTACAATGGTTACTATGATGTCTCAGCAGTGTATAACAACATTAATAAAAACAAAGCATTGGAGATATTATAAGACTTCAAAAGCAGGCATTAATCAAACTGGAGTGGGTATCTCAGTGTAGTTGCCTATACTCTTAGACTTGATGCTATCAATCATAACAGATTTGTGTAGTATAGTTTCAAGTCAGGAATTGAGATGCCTCCTGCCTTGCCTTTATTGCCCAGAATTGCCTTTGCTATTCTAGGTTTCTTCTGGTTCCAAATGAATTGTAGAAGTGTTTCTCTAGATCTGTGAGGTATGTCAATGGTTATTTTGATTGCATTAAATCTGTATAACAGTTTTGGGAGTATGGCCATTTTCACAATGTTGGTTCTTCCCTGCCAAGACCAACGAATATCCTTCCATTTTCTAATATCCTCTTTAATCTCCTTTTTTAGTGTAGTATAATTTTCAGTGTATAGGTCTTTTACATTCTTAGTTAGGTTGATTCCTAGGTATTTCATTTTTTTAGATGTTATTGTGAAGGGCGATATTTCCGTAATTTCTCTCTCGGTGAGTTTTTTGTTTATGTACAGGAATGCTATTGATTTTTGAGCATTGACTTCATAGCCAGCTACACTGCTGAATTTGTTTATTAAGTCTAGCAGTCTTTTAATGGAGTTTTTTGGGTCTTCTATATAGAGTACCATGTCATCTGCAAATAGTGATAATTTAACTTCTTCCTTTCCTATCTGTATTCCTTTTATTTCTCTCTCTTGTCTGATTTCCCTGGCTAGTGTTTCCAGAACTATATTGAAAAGGAGTGATGATAGTGGACATCCTTGTCTTGTTCCTGATTTTAAAGTGAAAGGTTTTAGTTTTTGTCCTGTTCCTGATTTTAACATGAAAGGTTTTAGTTTTTGTCTATTTAGTATAATATTGGCTGTTGTTTTGTCATAGATGGCGTTTATAAGTTTGAGGTAGACACCGTGTATTCCGAGTTTCTGAAGTGAACATGTCTTGGGCTTACTGAAAACTTTTTCTCCATCTATTGAGATGACCATGTGATTGTTGTCTTTGGCTCTGTTGATGTGGTATATTACATTTATTGATTTGTGTATGTTAAACCATCCCTGCATTCCTGGAATGAACCCCATTTGGTCATAATGTATCATCTTCTTGATGATTTGCTGCATTCTATTTGCCAGTATTTTATTGAGAATCTTTGCATCTATGTGCATTAGTGAGACTGGCCTATAGTTCTCCTTTTTGATTGGGTCTTTCTCTGGTTTTGGTATGAGAGTAATACTTGCCTCCAGGAATGATTTAGGGAGGATTGCTTTATTTTCAATTTCACTGAAGATTTTAAGGAGTATTGGCATCAAATCTTTTCTAAATTTCTTGTAGAATTCAGTCGTGAATCCATCAGTTGGAAACAACCAAGATGCCCATCAACTGCAGAGTGGATGAAAAAGATGTATTTTTATACAGTGGAATATTACTCAGCTATGAAGAAGGATGATCTTGAGGCCTTCATAGGGAATGGAGAAAACTTGAGACTATCCTCATTAGTGAAATAAATAAGAATCATATTTATAAATATCACATTGTGTCTCTATTGTAAAAAGTAATAAGAACTGTAGGAGTAATAAAACCCCAAATGTGTAATTGCTACTGTAATAAAGAGAGGAAAAAAAAGTGCTCTAAAGGATATAAATGCATGTATGTTTAAGTGTATAAGATAGATGACCATATTACTGTTTCTGTTAGATAGTTGAGCAGAACTGTTAACAGTTTCACTGTTTGATCATCTACTTTGTATGCTTTAATTTTGTAACTTGAATAACTATTTCCAAGATGACAGTATGTAATTTATCAAGTAGTGATTTCTTAGTGGGTATTTTTTTTGTTCTTTTATTTTTTTCCTTTGGAATTCTGTATTGTTGCTACCCTTTTTTCTGTTTTGTTTTGTTTTTTTTATCTTTAAATAAAAGTTTAAAAAACAAAAAAATATAATGTCACAGTGACATATGCATACCAATGTCTATAGTAGTACAGTTCATACAAGCTAAATCTTGAAATCAGATTATATGCCCATCCATAGATAAAGGAATAAAAAATGTGGCACATATACACTATGGAGTATTATTCATCTTTAATAAAGAGAAACTTGAAGTACATATAGGAAAATTGATGTACCTTGAGACCTTAATGTTAAGTGCAGTACATAGCACACAAGCATGTACATCATATGGTTTTCCTTATATGAAAAAATTAATAGGAAAGAGGAGAGAGAGAAAGGAGAAAGGAAAGGGTGACTATATTCTAAGTATATTTCTGTTGGTCACTTTAACATGTGGAAGCTTATTTTGTAGGATTTGCATTTCTTTGGACACGTTAAGGCCTTTATTATTGTTATAAATATGAATTTTAAAACCTCTCCAGAAGAGGAAAAGTCCATAATGATAGAAGGTAGCTCAGTGGTTACCTAGATTTATGGGGAAGGGTAGGGGTGATTGTAAGGAGAGGGTTTTATTTGGCATAATGAAAATGACCTACGTTTGACTGCAGGCATAGTTGTGTAGCTCTGTTAGTGTGCTATAATCAGGTGATTCTTATATAAGTGGTATGCAAAAGTTTAGTTTGATAATGTTGTTTTAGATTTTAGGAAAAAGACGAGTTTTGTATCAACTCATGCTTTGGAGGTTCTGCCCCTTGGTCAGTTGGCTCTGTCATTTTTAAGTCTGTGGTAAAACAGAGAATTACGGCAGGAACAGAGAGAGCAAAGCCATTTCCTTCAAGGCTGGGGAGTGAAAGGAGAAAAAGATAGGCACTGGGGCCCCATGATTGCCCAGAGGCTATGTTCCCAGTAACTGAAGACTCCCTTCTGGGCCCCATCACTGTCCCCTAGGGCCAAGCTCAAGACTAGACCTTTAATACATGGTGACCATTTTTATGTTATAGAAAACCATTGGTTAAAATAGTCTCTTGTGAAATCATGGAAGGCAGATTCCAACAGCACTTGCTGATAAAACTCAGAACATTGATGTGTGTTCAGTCAGTTCTTCCTACCCTTGTCAGCACCTTCAAGGAAGACAAAATGGACCTTTTGAAGAACTGTGTCTGAAGAAACCGTCTCTGCAGTGGATGGCTTGTCACTGTGAGGCAGTTTGCTGCATCTGCTGTAAAGGTGCTTGTCTTGATAATGGGACCATCATTGCACCATTAGCAGAAGAGTGCCATTGCCACGCCATCCTATGTTTCAGATGGCCTCAGGACTGTCACCATTAATAAGAAAGAGAGGACAGAACAGAGAATTACTTGAGAAAGACCAGAAGTTTCCAGAATGGGAGCTACATTTAGAGATTTCTTCGGCTACATATGTAAGTAGATTGAGTACATCACACTTTCAGAAGCTGATATCTGAAGACATTCCAAGTCTCACCTGGGGCTCCAAACTTCCAACAGTCAACATTCGGGAGAAGTGTCTGTGAAAAGTAGCAAAAAGGCCTTGTTTCTAATGCCATTTCAACTTGGGCCATGGAGTGTTAAATATGAAGAAGAACATCTCAGACGACAAAGCCAGGAGCCAAAGAAGACAACAGATAATACGGGGTGACCCTGTGGGCTTCTACAGAACAAACTCCACTGTAGAGGCAGAAGTATTTACAGTTCCTGCAGCGTGAGCTCTGCAGCAGCTGGGTAGCGATTTCAATTACGTTCCTTGGAAACAGAATGAATATGATGTATGACTGGAATAAGGTGCTTATGAGTAATTGGCTGTGGAAAGAGGTGGACCTATTCCAGTGTCCATAACAGAACCCTTTTTCACGGTAGCCCAGTGAAAGGTAACAGGCCTCATCTTCCCTTACAGCTAGATGTGGCCACTCAAGAAAACTCTGTCCAGCAAAGTACCCCCCACTTCCTGTCCTGCACACTCCCTCAGGAGTGTGGGGAGGCCCTAGCCAACAAGGGTGGGGTGAATGAGCACATGTCTGAGGCAGGGCAGAGATTCAGTAGACAGAGCCTAGAAGTCAGCACTAATGATCATTTGCAGTCTTCCCAGTCTTAGCTGTCCTGGTGGTTACTTTTTTGAAAAGTAAAATTCTGCCTTGCATAAGCCAGTTTCTTATAGGAACCTAACCTGTGTTCTAACTGTACCTACAAATCAACATTATGTGCCGTGCTTTTGACTCTGTAGAGAATAAAATAGTTAAAGTTGAGAACGTATTAAACTGAAGCCACTAAATGTGTGTGTTTGTATTCAGCACCCTCTTCCAAGAAATGCACAGTGAGTGTGAAATATGACTCCACGTAAAAGCACCCCAACTCTCTGGCACAAAGTTGTTGATATGACTTTGTAGAACCTAAACTGATATTGAAAACGTCATCAAAAGTCATTTATAGTATTTCAGAGGTATATCACATCAGTAGATGGAAGAGTTTGAAAAGCCTCAGACTTCCTTTTAAAGATACAGAAATGTTAAAGCTCAGGAAGTTGGGTTGGAGTTGGAAGACTAAAATGTGGGCCACCCGGGTTAGTCATGGGGTTTGGTTCATCTTCAGTACTTAGTGCTTTCTTTTCAGATAGAGGAATCAGAGATATCTTCTTACTGGAAAAATTTCAAAGCCACATCCAGTTCCTGTAGCAGATCACGGAGAAGTGGTGTCTATGCTTAATATAATTATACGGGGAGAGAAAGAGTTAAAGTATGATTCTGTTTTGACCTTCCAGCATTCTATGTTTAATTTCTGCTGAAACTTTCAAAGTAAAATTTTAGAATATCTTCTCCTTAACATTAATCAGAAAAAGTTATACTTATGTGTGCACGCAGGTACGAGTTGCGTGTGGACACAGAAAGTGTGTGGTTCACCACTTTGGACGGCCACCCACACTCCGGACCTCTGCCATCGTGTGCATCCCTCCTCATAAGTGTGAGCAAAATCTGGAAAGCACTTCCAATGATTGTACTGTGGGCAGAGAAGAGACACTGTCTATAGCCAGGTAAAGAAAACTTTCATGACTTTTGTCCTAGCAAACTCGCTCCCTCACTGGCTGCCATGAGCACACCGTGGTCTCTGCCTACGTTCTCACTCAGATGCTGAGTTCCCGCATGTGTGAGGAGCTACTCCAGTGGTCCGTTGTTGCATAATTAACCACACACACACACACACACACACGGGAAGGCTCACAGTCAGACACATTGGTGCCATCCAGTCTCTGAGGCTCACTGATATGAGCCTTGTGCCCCAGAGTCTCTCCTAAATCTGCAGTAGAGTTTGCAGCAAAGGCTGAGGGCTCAGTTGAAGGCTCAACTCAGAAGGGATGTGTCCTGAGGTTCCATGGTTCTTGGCAGGCTGCAGTCCCTCAAGGGCTATCAGGAACTCAACTTTGACAGGTATGTCTCTCGGTTTTTTGTCATGCAGGACACAGCAAAATGGCATCTTGTTTCAGAAAGCCAACAACAGAGAAAGTTTGCAGGAAAGATAGTTTTATGTAACCTACTTTCCTAAGTGATGCTCCATCACCTTTTTCTTTTTCCTTTACAGCCAAATCTCATGCTACATTATATCTTTATATGTCTTTATTATTTCTTCAAAATTTTATGAAAACAATTCTGTACTACATAATATATTGCTTTGCTTGGTTATGTCACATTTTACACTTTGCATAAGTGGAAGCATATGGAATAAAAATAAATTTCTTAACTTGCATTAAAAATATTATGTTCCTGAGATTTGTGGTGCTACATGACTTTAAATCCATTTATATATTTATACTGCTGAATACCAGTATGCTGTGTGAGTATAATACTATTTCTGACTAGCATTTGGTTTATTTCCATTTCTTTGCTACAATACATATTGAAACTATAAAGCCATTTCTACTTCCACATCTATACATTCAAGAGCTCTGGGGGTATGATGGCAAGCAGAATCACCTAAATGACTTTCAGAATTTGGAGGCAGATTTATATATGTTGATAGGCATTGAACAGGGTCATTCCTGAAGTATCAGGCCCTGATCCTCGGTGGTCTTGGTCTTATATTGAATAAGCAAGCAGGAAGTAGAGGCAAAGTGGCTTGTCAATTGGAGATTGGTTTGTACGCTGTTCTTCACAGTGACCAGCTATGCACCACAGTGAGCAGTCATGTCTAAGAGACCAGAAGCAAGCAGGACTGGAACAGGAACTATTACCTGGCAACTAATGAACTGAAGTATACTGGCTGGATGTTGGGGGAATATTTTCTGCTACATTTCCTCCCTCTTTTAGTTTTCCCTGCAAATCTTCACTGGACATATTACATGTGATCTACTGAGACAAAACCCAACTGGAATTTATACTTGTCTGTTTTGTAACAGTACTCTGATAAGGTAATGAGGGAGTTCACCTGATCTAGGAGATTGTCCAGTGTGTCTTGCATGCTCATCAAATCTTGGTTGGGTTTGCTTGACTGTTCTATTCTCTTGGTGCAACTGTCCATACAGTTAAGGCAAAAAATATCACAACTAGCAGGGGACAAGGAAGCAAGGACTGGGATAAGAAGCCTGAAAAGACACAAAAACCAAGGGGAATAGGTATGGAGCAGTCCTGTGAATGGCATCCTGAGGCTTCAGGCATGTGTAGACTGGTCAGTGTACATCCTTTCTTCAGAGTGAGCCTTGGTAAATGTTTTAGTGGTTCTCAGGCTAGATTTCTGAGACTTGTAGACGTGGTTAACATGTACTTGGCTTACCTGTGTGTGCAGCAGTGTCTACAGATATAACTGGTCTTTTAACTGGGTGCCAGCTGTACATAGGTTTATGTTTTATTTCTGTGTCTTTAAATGGGGACTGTCCACTATATTACACAAGGTCAGGGTCAGTGACACAGACACTGGAGCCTGAGCTGGTTACAGGGCTAGTGGTGGCAGTGCTGAGCTTGAGTTTGCAGTACAAATGGTGGGGGCAGGTCTGGTTCTGATCTTCTAGCAATACTGGGTAAAATCGTTCTGGCTGGGGTTGATCTTTCAGTCAACTGGATCCTGGGTTGGGCTTGGGCCTCCGGACCAGATTATTTTGCATCATTGTGGCAGATTCCCAAACAGTAGTTTGCTGTGCAGATCATCCCTGCAGGGGAGTTTTAGCCAAAATAGTTTTGTCCAAAGTGACCACAAGACATCACCCTGTTGGACTTCTTTCCTAACACAGCTACTCACATCCATAAACAGGGTGATCTTAGCATCTGTCAAAGATCCATCTTTTAGAACAGTTCATTACAGTGCAGCATGTTGCCCAGACAGTTACATCTAAGGTGACTCTGTCAGCTTTGTTGATCAGAAGAGAGGAAGCAGCCTTAGAGGCCACTGGGTGCTCCTAGAGACCATCAGTCTATGGAGGCATGTAGAAGCCAGCAAGCCCAAGACATTTATGGTGTTTTTGTTTTCTTGTATGGAGTTTCTGTCAGATATTGTGGCAGAGCTTTTGTGTAGGCAATGTATACGGAGGGAAATTGCAGCAGCACCGGCAGCTTGGAGATCTTGGACTGGCTTTACAGGCAGGAGAGTTGTACTGTTTGACACAGGTGGGGGTTGCCTTGGGACAGAACTCAGTCAACAAAGGACAATTGATGGCACACTCCAAGGATGAGTCCTTTGTTCATACTTCTGGAGAAGAGTGTCTCAAAATGTCAGGGTTATGACTATCAGGCATTTCAGGCTGAAGTAGGTGCTATTCTTTCTTCCAGGGTATAGTTAGCGCCAATATCAAATCTGGGACAGTAGACCTGAGTGTGAGGGAGGTGGTCACATCCCAGTACAAGTATAGGGCACTCAAGCATGTAAAGGAGTTCAGGTTTGATAAAGTGTTCATAAATCTCACAGGATCTGATTTGGTAGAATTTCTTTTCAGTGGGGGCTCCAGTGGGTAACTTCAGCAACTTTAGATGTGTCCATTGGCTTCTTGCCTCCCTCTTTGAGGTCTGCTGGGAGAGCAGTGCAGTGCTGATCTAAAGCTTCATGGACCTCTGTTGTATTACAGTCCCAGTTTGGACCTAATCAGGGGAGGACTGTGTTCACCCATGCATCAGGATCAACCACAGTGGCAGGGACTTTTGACTTTAACCAGTTTTGGGCCTTCTCAAAATATGGTGTCATTCATCAGTGTTAAACAGAGTCAGAAGGAGGAGCTGACAGTAGAACAGGAGATTGGTGCAGGAGACAACTGACGGTTTTGGTGTTGTGGCTGGCTGAGCAGCTTGGGGTTGATGGATGTAAGGAGGAGGTAGATTGGACTTGAGGACCTTGGGCAGAACAGGGTAAAGCTTTTATGGTGTAGACTGAATCTGAGAGTCTCTTAGGCAACATGTGGGTTTGTTTTTGCAATGAGCAATGAGCTTTCTTTTCTTATCTCACAGAATGCAGGTGCAAAGTCAAGGTGGAGGAGTTTTTAAACTTTTATGGCAATTGAGTCCAAGTAAATTGTTTGTTTATCTCAACATTTTCCCAGTAAAAATAAACTCAGAAGGAATTGCTAACAGTCATTTTGGGTGGACATTAGATAATGCCATATGACCAAGATAAGTGTGTCTTGTGGGGAGGGCCTCTGTGGCCAAAAGCAGGCAATGAACTGAAACTGGTTCAAATGGTTGGAAGCAGACAGGTCAGGAGGTAGGTGCCCCTCAGAGAGAGATCATTCAGATGCCCACTGGTCACACCGCAGGTGTGACTTAGCTGAGGAGGTGCATGAGCCTCAGTTATGCCATGTTTCAATCACCATGGAGCCACATGTGAGGGTCCAATCAGCCACTGCAACCAGTGCTTCCCAGTCTTGGTGCACACACAGAGCAGCCTGTTGCTTACACTGTCCATTTCACTGACACATTCATTCAGCAGGCATTCAGGGGCTAAACATTCCAAGTCCTCTTCCTGTGAGAGTGGCCTGAAGTAACAAGATTTGATCAAGCTCTTCTTCTGCTGGAACTGAGCAAGACTGGCAGAGTGACACGAGGTACTCTAGGGGTCTTACTGTGATCAGGCAGGCAGGCAGGCAGGCAGGGAGACAGTGTCCTTCCTTTGGGATCTGATGTGAGCTGTTCCAGCTGGGAGACAGAAATTCTTCTGCAGACCTCTGAGGAGACTTGAGAAATCATGAGGAGGTAACTTCCTGTCAGGATCTAGAGAAGTCCTTGCTCCATCCACAAGGGCAATGACCAATGACCAAAGAAGTCAGCATGGTCAACCTTCCTGGCCAATGCACCAAATGCAACAACAAGCAGAAATACCAAAATGATACCCAGGATTTGAAAGCAAATTTATTTAAGTCAATGGGCAATGATTGGGATCATTCTCAGAATATCAGGCCCTGATTTCTTGTGGTCTTGGGCTTATATTGGATAAGAAAACAGGAAGTACAGAGACAGAGTGGCTTACCAATTGGGGATTGATTTGTACAATGTGCATCGTAGTGACCAGCTATGCATCACAGTGATCTGCTGTTTCTAAGAGTCCAGAAGCAATCAGATCTAGAACAACTGCACAACAAGCTGAAGTATATTGGCTGGGGTTGACATTTTCTGCTAGGAGTAGAGTTAGTTAGTCATTGAATGCCTATTTTTAGCACTAATGGATTATGGTGAGTTACTTTTTAAAGTTGAACCCTCTATAAACCCACTGCTAATGTATGAGAGTTCTATGTATCCTTGACAAAATTTGACAGTGGTTGACTTTTCAGTTTGTTTTCTAAATTAATGACTATGAAAAGGCATCTTATTGTGTTTTCAATTTATGTTTACTGGTGGATCTGTGAATGGTGATTATTGTCAAAATACTTGCTATATCTTTGAAAGAGTCCTTGTTAAAGTCTCTTCCTTTGTATTTTATTCTAATTGTTCTGTTTTATTAAATAGCTATTTTCACTTTTTAATCAATTCATAAGAGTCTGCATATGCTAGAGCCTAATCTCTGATCATTCATTGATAATATACATATTTTCTGCCAATTCATTGCTTGATAGTTCACTTATTTTCTCAAATACTTATATGACAGACTTTATAAATCTTTACTTTGGGGCTTTTGCTTGATTAATGTTAATTAAGAAATTTCTATACTTTTACTCCAAGGTAATCATAATCTTTTTCAGTGTAATTTTTTAATATTTTTATTGCTTTTCACACAAAGACCTTTTTCCAATGTGTTCTTTTTTCAGACATTTTGTTAGTATAAGTTTGTAGTACATAATGTTTGCTTTCCTCATGTGGTAGTGGTACATGCATATAACACATCTTTCTTTATCTACTTTCTTTTCCCTTTCCTCCTGATTAAAGCAACCAGTAAATTGAAGATTTTGTAATCCACTACTCATGGAATGACCCTTTACTGCTTTTTCATCCTTATAATCTCTTGACTTCTGTATCAGTAGCTGAACCAGCTTTCATTTGTGTTTATATTTGTAGACTCTGTTGTAGTAAAGTCTTTCAAAGAATATAAATGAATGTGTGTATGTTTTTACCTATTTCCTTTGTGTGAAAAAGGCGATTGAGTTTCCTATATGAACACTCATAAGATAAAACATAATAGCAATTCTGTTACTTTCACAGTCTTAAAATTTTTGTATCAATTTTCACTATAATAAACCTAGAAAATTTAGCACATCTTTCAAAAATAAAATACAATAGTGAAAACTTCCTTATTTTTATGTTTAATCAATGTATATTTTTGATACCATTTGTTTGAGGAAATTAGTACATGCATATACATTGTATCTTCATCAATTTTGATCCCCTTTACCCCCTACCCTATCCTTTTCTCCATACCCCAGCTCAATGTCTCCATCTCCAGAAAGTTTAGCTTCCTCTTTTCTGCCATCTCTTCTTTATTTTGGTTTTATTATATGTTGGAGTTCTCACATAAGAGAAACCATGTTATATTTAACCTTCCATTGGACTTACTTGACTCAATCATTACCATCTGAAGATCAATCCATTTTCATTATAAATGACTCACATTTACCCTTCTTAATGACTTATAAATACTCGTATGATGGGCAGAGAGGCTGCTTTCATACTGTCGCTATTGTGAACTGCAACACTGTAAACACAGGTACCATCTATACAGTAGCATGAGGACTTTCCATTGTTCAGGAAGACTCCAGGACAGGTATACCTGGATCAAATGGAATTTCTACTTTTAGTTTTCTGAGGAATTTTCTATACTGATTTCCACAGCAGTTGTACTAGTTTACATACCTGCAACAATGTAGAAGGGTTTCTTTCCCCCTATACCCTCACAAGAATTGGTTGTTTTCTGAGTCCTTGATTAAAGTCATTATTACTAGAGTAAATGGAATTTTAAAGCTGTTTTCATTTGCATTTTCCTAATAACCTCAGATGATAAGTACATTTTCATGTTCTTATTGGCACTTGCATTTCTTCCTTTGAGAGCTGTCTATTCATTTCAATTGCCTTTTTTTTTTTTACTCTTTTGTTTCTAATTGTGTTTGGCTTCTTTGTATATCCTAGATATCAGTCCTCTTTCAGAAAAGTATCTAGGCACTTTTATCTTCCCATTCTGCAGGTTTTTCTTCACTCTGTTGATTGTTTTCTTTGGTGTGCAGAGGACTTTTTAACTTCATATAATAGTCTTTGTTGACTTTTAGAATTATTTCTTCACAGTTGGGATTTGTTTCAGGAGGTATTTTCCTATGCCTATGCATTCACATGCTTTATCTATTTTGTCTTCCAACACATTCAGTATTTCTGTTTTATATATATAGGCCTTTGATCCATTTTGGTTTGATTTTAGGGCAGAGAGACAGATATGGCTCTAGATTCATTATTCTGTGTACGGATAACCATTTTTCCCAGCACCATTTGTTAAAGAGGATATCTTTTCTTCAGCACTTATTTCTAGTCCCTTGACCATAGATTAAATGTCTACAGGTGCATAGTTTTGTGAAGTACGCTGCTTGTATTCTGATTAGAATTACATTACATCCATATATCACTTTGGATACTATGACTATTTTGACAATATTGATTCTGCCTGTTGATGATCAGGGGCTGTCTTTCCTGTTCTAATATCCTCCTCATTCTGTTTCTTCAAAGGACTATAGTACTTTTATAGAGATTTTTCACCTCCTTGGTGTATAATTGGGGGTGGTTTACCATGAATGGAATTGTTTTATTGATCTCTTTCTCCATAGATTTATTAATGACTTTTATTGATGCTTTTGATTTTTATGCCTTGATTTTGCATCCTGCAACTTGCTGAGTTTATTAGTTCTAAGACTCTCGTGGTAGAGTTTTCATGTATTGCATGTTAATGATTACATTATCTGCAAATAAAGATAGTTTGTCACCCTCCCCTCCATTTATAGCTGTTTATTTCCTTCCCTTGTCTGATTTCCCTGGCTAAAGTATAGAGTAGTATATTGACCAGGAGTGGTGATAGTGGTACGTTGTCTTCTTGACTTCAGTATGATGTTAGCTATGAATTTTTCATAAGTGCCTTTTATCAGTAGAGGTAAAGTTGTGTTATATCCATTTTTGTCAGGGTTATTCTCATGAACATATGTTTGACTTTTCTACATCTATTGAGATAATGGTGAAGATTTTACCCTTCAGTTTATGTGTCATATAATATTGTTGATTTTATATTGCATCATCCTTTCATCCCTGGGGTGAAACTAACTTGGTCATGATGTATGGTCTTTACAGTGATACGTCACATTGTGTTTGCAGGTGCTTGTTGAAGCTTTTTGCATTTATGTTTATTTATGATATTGGTCTATAGTTTTCTTTTTGTGTTGAGTCTTTTTCCAACTTTTTATCAAGGGTAATTTGGACTGGACTCAAGGAATAAGTCTGGCCATTGTCTTTCCCTTTTCTATTTTGTAGAAAATTTGAAGAGTATTGGCATTAGTTCTCTCAAGCGCTGGTAAAATTTAGCAGTGATTTCATTGGGTCCTGGACTTTTTAAATTGGTACAATTTTTACTACCTTGATCTTATTGCCTGTTATTGGTCAATTTAGAATTTTTACACCTTCATGGGTCCATTTTGGTAAATTATGTGTGCTTAGGACTTTATTCATTTCTTCCAGATTCTCAAATTTACTATAATATAAATTTTGAAAAGTTTCTTAGAAGTCTCTGAATTTTAGTGGTGTCCATTGTGATTTTAAGTTTTCATTTCTAATTGTATTGATATGGGTTGTTTTGCTTTCTGTTGGTAACACTGTCTCAGGATTTATTTATCTGATTTGTCCTTTTAAGAACCAAGTTTTTATTGACTTTTTGTAATTTTGTCTTGCTCTGTTTTTCCTTCCACTTGCTTCAGAGTTGGGTCACTATTGTTTTTCCTGGAATTTGAGATGCATCACTTAGTCATTTATTTGGTAATGTTCTATTTTTCTAATTTGGGCATTTGTTGCTATAAACTTCCCCCTTAAAACTGTTTTCAACTTGTTCTGCTGGTTTTAGTATGTTATATTATCATTGTCATTTGATTCTAGAAATCATTTGATTTCTTTTGTAAGACATTGGCCATTCATAAATGTATTACTTAATCTCCATGAATTTGCAGTTTCCATGTTTTCTTTTGCTGTTGATTTCTAGTTTTATTCTGTTGTGATGTAATAGGATGCAAAAGAATATTTTCAATTTTTTGATAAATATGTATTTTTATGGCCTAAGACATGGTCTATTTTGGAGAAAGTTAGGAAGGTGAGGGTGGACTCACACACTGTGTTCGACTGCTGGACTCACAGTCCATGCAGTGTGACAACAGCTTGCAACAACCCCATGTGTGGGCCTTGGGCAGGCACGGGCTGTTCACATTTGTACACATGGCTGTGGCCATGAGCACACATATATGAAAGCCCGCCATTCAAAACAAAACAAAACAAAACAAAACACACACATCCAAATAAAACAAAATGCCAAGGGCACCATGCTCTGGAGCCTTGGTGTTCTCAGCGGCTCAGGCCCAGGGTGGCTCTTGTCCTACAGAGGCCGCAGCCTCAGGTTTGTGTCCAGCTGAGCCACAGGCTGTGCTCTTTGCTGCACCTGTCAGCTCCCCGTACTGTCCACTGCTGTTCTGTCTTGAGTCTACTGGACCCTTCTCTGGCTGGCGACTTTAGTGGCCCCTGGGCTCAGGCAGAAGGCAGAAACCCTGGCTGAGCACCATTCTGGTGCCTTTTCTCTGCCCCTTTTCTCCAGTGTCACAACAAGGCTCCTGCTGGCCAGGTCTCACTCTGACCCAGATTCAGTGTGAGGATCTATCACTCACCAGCAGGATCTGTCACTTCCCCAAGCACTGGCCTGGCTTGCTTTTTGCACCCCAGTGATCCTGCATTGCTGTTCTCCTTCCCTGGGGTCCCTCCCAGCCTGCTGTTTCAGGGGCACTCAGAGCAGTGTGGAAGAGAGCCTTCTGTGTGGCGTTCAGTAGCATTGGGGGGGGGGGAATGCCCTCTCTGACACTGCTGCAGCACTTTTCTTACTCCATGTCCACCAGTCGTAGCCCCTACAAACTCCTGCAATCCTCAGGTTTAGACATCCTTTGGCATCTGGTTCCCTCAACATGACCTTTCCGTTTCCTCCTCCTTGTCACTGGGGCTCGCTGGTCCTAACTCAGACCCTGCCCTCAGTGACACTTTGCATGTGCTCCCTAGCGTCCTGACCTGGGGGCCCTCTCTGCTGAATATCTGGCTCCAGGCTGCCACTTCCCAGGGCACTAGGCAGCAGCTCTGGGTTAGCAACTCGTTTCTGCATTCAGCAGTATTCAAACTTTTCCCAAGCTGATGTGCTCACTGGACCTGGGCTGTCTGCCTTGCCGGGTCAAGAATCATCCTTGCTTCTTAGTCTTTATACCCTTGTTACTGGATTTCACCTAGTGGCTTTGTTCTTCATTCAGGTGGGCTTCTCATGGTTGGATTTGTTTTTAGTACATGTTTGCAGTTTGCAATTGTCTTGGAGAGCAGGTACATGTACATTAGATAGTTCGGCTCTTTTGAAAATCCCCTTCCTTTTCCTCCCACCTCCCTCCTCCTCTATATCCCCTTTCCTCATTTTCATTCTTGTTGATATCTTAATCTTAGTTCATGTTTGTGACTTATAATGTTTACGTCATCAAGACCACCAGGTTCCTGACTGTGACACAGCTTCAGTCTGCTTGTTTTCCCTCCCGTCCTCCTTGGTCTCCAGGATCCCCTCCCATAGCTGAATTTTTATTTGATTTCCATATCTAAGCAGCTACAGACTTGATATTTTCCACGCATTTTATGCATATAGCCCACCAAGATAATCTCTCTGTTTACTTCTTTATTGAAAAGAAACCTGTGTACAATTTCATGGTGTGGAGGACATTCACTATATACACTGCTGATAGCTTTTGCTTCCCCAGTAGCTCTAGACAAGAAAAGTTGCAAAGCCAGTTGAAAGAATTCCTGCACATACTGAGCCCCAGCTCCACATGGCTGGAATTTTCTGCTAGCAAGGCACAGCTCAGTGATTTCTCGGTCCTTGCTTTGCATCATATAAGCAGCTGGAGGAGAACTGGTCAGGTGTTTTGTAGAATGTCCTTCAGTTGGGATTTGTGGACTTTCCTCATGACTGGACTCAGGTAACAGATTTTAGGAAGAAAACCCAGAGGTAAAGTGCCATTCTCATCACGTGCCTCAGACAGTACACTTTTCGGCATAACATATCACTGCTAGAATGACTTGAGCACCTTCGCTGAGGTGGCTTTGCCCGGAGTCTCCGTGTTAAGGTTACTCATGACTGGCCATCTCTGCATGCCACTTTTTCGGGAAGGAGTCTATGCTCAGAGCTCACAGAGCGGGCACGTTTCCTGGAGCTAGAATTATTTTCACAAAGTATTTGTAAATTTTCTTCAGAAGAGACGTTTATCTTCCACCTTTGTGTCTATCATTTATGTATTAGTTAGGCTTCCCTAAAGGAACAGAATCAGCAGAAAATACTTATGTAGTTATATGTGAGGATTTACTACATAGCAAAATGGGAGGCTTAGAAGCTTCTAGGCTGGAGAGTCCACCTGTGGCCATTTGTGGGGTCAGAGGCAGGACAGCCCAGTGTCCGTCTGCATGCTGAAAAGCAAGGGATTGGTTGCTGCTTAGCCCAGGAAGACAGACCATGCAGGGCAGAAGGGCTAGAGGCTGCAGCACCAGACCAGGGTGAGATGCCTGGGGCTCAGTGAAGCTCACTGGTGAGTCTGCATTGAAGGCTGGAGGAACTGGAGACCAAGGGTGAAGCCTGGAATGCTTTAAAAATGGGCTCCTGCCCTTCTCAGTTCCCTTTTTACTCCATTCAGGCTGTCAGCCTATTGGTTAGTGCCAGCGTAGGGGAGGGTCTTTTCCTCCAGTTTATCAGCCTGCACGCGAATTGTCCACACACACCCAGGACTTTATTCCGCTAATCTGCTGGGCGCTTCCCAGCCCATTCGAGTTAACTGCCACAGTTTATCTGTCTATATTGAGACAGATCTGGATATGGTTATGGCGTGTTTCTAGATCTCCCCTCAAAGCCTCTTTGTGAGATCATAGGTTTTTTCAAAGGTGGTGGAATCTAGAGTGTGATTGATTCGTAGTGTAATGCTAGGATTAAGGGTGGGTGATGGCTGGATCAGTCCACTGATTGGATTGGCATCACCCTAATCCTGGTAGACTGAATCCTACATAAGGGACAGAAAGCGATTTGTTGTGCATTCCCTTGCTGGCTGTTGCTGTCTTGCACTGTTGCCCTCTGCAAGGCCACCCTGCCTTGAAACCAGCTGACTATAGACCGAAACCTCTGCAACCGTGAGCTAGATAAACCTTTACCCTTTTAAATTTGGGCATCAGGTACTTGGACTCAACAACACAAATAGTAACTAAGACATTTATTTCATACTTTGAGCTACAAGTTGCTTGTATTTTATGCATTTTGGCTCAATTCATTTCAAATATTGGCCATCTGTAATGTTTCCTTTGTTTCCTGGTATACCCTGACACACCCTTGTGGCAGTGTTTGTGTGTGCATTTGGTCAGGACTGCCTTAATCTTTGGTACTAGAAGATGCTCCAGGCTTGTCTTAAATATTCCCTGCCCCATTCTAAGCCCAGTACTTCTCTAAAAAATGCTGATTCTTTTTATCAGAGAACTGTATTAGAAATCCAAACATGAGCCCTACTATTTTTTTTTAAATTCTGTATCATTTCTAGCCTTGGTTTTATTTTGTTTTGCTTAAAAAAAGAAGAAAGAAAAAAGAAAACTTGAGCCCTTGGAATACACATTGCTACTACTGTGGCATCACTGTTTCTAGGCCCCTTAGCAGACATAACAAGTAAACATATGTGTTTTTATTAACTTATGCATATACATATTGTAAATATTTCTGTGAATACCCCCCACTGTAACAACATTAAGTGAATCTCAACTTTATACTGACTTTTCCAATTTCTATCCACTGTCACATGAATTACCATTATCCCAGTGCTCTTGCTTAACAAACTTCCCAGTTGAACTGGGAGAAGGCTGGCTTCTACCACTTCACCATAGTGTTCTTAATTATTCAGTTACAGTAGAGTGGTTTCGGAAGTCGTGACCCATAGCCAGTGGGAAACCGTCTGTCCAGCTCCCGTTGCGTACACTTGTCTTTTGAGACGGACCTTAGAGATGCTGCTTCTGTCCAGCTCTTGTGCTGAGGTTCTAGGGGTTTTGACAAATGCGATGTCACATATACATTATTATAGTATCATGCAGGATATATTTACTTTCCTAAAAAATCCTGCCTTCACTTTTTCAAACCCCACCATACTCTCTCTCTCACTCTCTTTCTCTCCCTCTCCCTCTCTCTCTCCCACACACACACATGGAATCTGGTTTTCTGTCTCTGTGTTTTTCACCTGAATGTGAGGTAAATATAATTATAGTATATGTAGACTTTTTTCATTTAGCAGTATGCTTTTAAATTTGTTTCTTTTTTCATATCCTGATAGCCTATTCCTTTTTATTTCTGACTGGTATACTATGGTATAAGTAATATCATACCTTGATAGTTCATTTATCTATTGAAGGACCTCTTGGTTTCCTCTAGTTTTTGATGGTTATGAACAGATCTTTTACAAACATTTGCCTGTTAGTTTTTTGTGAACTTGAATTTTTAACTTAATTAGAATACAATATTTATATCTTCTAGTTAGACCATATTTGACTTTGCAAGTCAAATCATTTTACATTGCTCCTAGTAATGAATGAGATTCTGTTGCTTGGCATGCTGTTCAAAAACTCTTATTATCAGCTTTTTTTCTGTATTGTAGTCATTTTAGTAAAAGTGGAGTGGTATTTCATTATCATTTTAATTCCTCAATTGATGATACAAAAAATTTTGTATATGTAATTTTCATTTGCATATATTTTTGTTGACATCTGTTGTATCTTTTGCCAATTTTTCAATTGTTTTTAAAAATATTCTTTAATATATACATTTTAGCAGGCTAGAAAGTTTTCTTCTTTTTTCCAAAGAATTTTTATAATATAAAAGCTGACTTTTATCAATTTTGTCCCAAAGGATTAAGTTGACTCTATGTAATCGGTTTTCCCTCAAACTGATAATGTAATGCAATGGGCTATATTAATTTATTTGTTAGTAGAAAAGCTAAATTTAATTTCTAAAATAATTCTAACTTGATCATGATGTATTATATTTTTTCCACATTGCTAGATTGGGTTCTATGATGTTTTATTTAGATGTTTGAATATATTTTCATTAATAAAATTGATGTTGCTCTGATTATAGATATTTTCCATTTTTCTCACACCTATTTTTAAAATCATAATATATTTCTGTCATAACTACTAATTCATCAGCAAAGTAATATATTTCTGGAAATTTATCAATTTTATCTGAGTGCAATTTTAGGTATGCGCATATGAAATTTTCCAAAATACTCTCTTGTCCTTTTGGGTATTTGCTCTTTACATCCACTTCTTCATTGTTAATATCATTTATGTATTTATGTTCTTTTATTTTCCTCGACCAGACTGCCCAGAGGTGTAAGAATGTTTTTGATTGCTTTATTTTAAAAAGTATTATTAACTCTCGTTAGAGCAGACTTCACTCAGGACCCTCGCGATGGCGCAGAACCACGGCGCTGGAGCTTCGCGTTGGGGAGAGGAGCTCGGATCCACTCTCAGTGCAGCCGACAAGCACGGTGACATCAGCGATGGAAAAGATGGCGAAGCCATGCTGGGGTCCAGGGGAATTCTGGCTAAACCTACCCCTGGGGTTCTTGATAAAGAGATACCTGGGTGACCAGACATCACCTGAGGGGTGGGGGAGGAGGAAAAGACTGAACAGACATCCAGCACAATCAGATACTTGGGGTGAGGACCCTTCCTGACATGACCAGCAGTGTTGTTTGCTAACTGGAATTTATAAAGAAGATAGGTCTAGGGAAATATTCAGAAGTCTGACTTAAATTTCTCTGAGCAGAGAATCTTTGATAATTTTCATTGAACTTATTTTTTGCTATGTTCATTTTATGCAGTAAAGCTATGATCTAGATTGGTTTTTCCTCTTTTACCTTTTTTGTATCACTTCTTGGTGATTTTTCTTAGTTTTAAATTGGACCTTTGTCATTTTTATCCTTTTTATACTATAGACATTTAAAATTAAGATAACTTCTTTAACTATTATATTGCTAATGCCTAAAATTCTCTAATATGTACTATACTTTTCATTTGATTCGCTTCTTTAGAAGGATATTTAAAAGTTTCCTACATGCAGAAATTAATATGACTTATATTATTTGCTTCTTAAAATTATTTTCCTTTTGACCCGAGGTTGTATAATATGCACAGGAATATTGGGCTGACATGGAATTGTCCAATCAGCCTCTTCAGCAACCTCTTCAGTTGGTGGTGTTAGCAGACTGTGGTCTCAGCTTCACTTGATACAGGGGCTTACTGTGTCCCAGATGAAGAATTGAGCAGGACACACAGAAGTAGTAAGAAAGACAGACATTTAGTAAAGGGAAAGTACACTGCACAGAATGAGAGAGGGCTGATGAGGAAAGTCAAGCGCAAATTTGACTCAGTGGCCACCATTCATTTTAGGTTTGGAATTAAAGTACACTTGAAAGAGTTCTCGGTGCACAATGCCAAAGTTTCTCTTCTTTTCTAAGCATCTGGGGCAAAGTCAGAGATGGTAACTAATTGGGCTTCTTTCCAATCACGAGTCTCCACCCTCACCTTGGGAGGGAGAGTTTTTAAATTTATATGAATGTAGACAGAACCAGCATGTTTCTTGCCAAAGCCCACAGCAGGTGTCAAAACCCCAAAGTTAGTAACATTATCATGACCATGGGGTTACCTACCTTTGACCATTCTGAAGCAGCTAGAACAATGCTCCCTGGGCTCCTAACGAGTGCTAGAGCCTATCTCTTAGGGTCATGCTGAATGTTAAAGAAGTGTGATTAGGATAGGAGCAGGAGTTTTAGGCTTCTGCCATGTTAGTGTGGTGAGGATGGGACCATGTCTCTCAGGCTCAGGCCGGGAGGCCAAGGAAGTGTGCTTTTTATAGAACGCTCTTGTAAACTCAAGAACCAGAAGGCCTGCTCCTTTCACTAAGCCAAAGACCAGGATATTTTCCAAACCATTTCTTGCCTTGGTGGATCTGCAGATAATCTGAGAGGTCTTGCTGGTCCTTCTCACATTCCCGGAAGTGACCAAGCTGACACTTGTCTAGGCTGACCAGCCCAACTAAGCACCAGTCCATAAGCAACAGGCTGAGCCAGGCACGCTCTGGTGGTGACAGTGGGTGAGAGAGAAAGTGGGACACAGTGCTGGCCTGGTTTATGTAGGGGGTGGAGGGAGTTTGCCTCTTTACCAAGAGGAATGGCAAAGGGTACCAGGAAGGGTGAAGATATGGATTATACTGCAATCAATGTACCACAGTAAATTAGTAATTTTTAAAATATTTTTGAGGCGGCCACCCCAGGGCGGGCAAACCAGAAGCAAGAGCGTCTCCTGAGATCCGCGCCATGCTGGAACTTAGGGCGCCAAGCCAACCAGTAAGCAGCCGGCCACCCTGGAGAGTGACTGTGGTCTGGGGAGCTGCGGCCACCCCAGGGGGGGGAACCAGAAGC
>PVJX010026154.1:0-26165 GCA_004027295.1 Dolichotis patagonum | reverse complement strand
TTTACCTCTCCCAGCTCTATTTACTTCTCTAACAAAACTCTTCTCTATCTGCTGCCACTTACATTTGGGTATCTTCAAGTCTGTTTTCACTTTTTCTCACTTGTTCTTCAAGATGTCTTCTCTTCCCATGACTTAGATGACTGCCACCTTGTAACTGACTCAGTCTACAACTTCAGCCAACCATGCTGCTCTGGGTTCTTGAGATCCCATTGGCAATGTTCCCTTTTTACCATTTGCTATCTGCCCCTGGGGCATGATTCACTGTAATGATAGGCATTTTACCATTATGGTTTAAAGTCAGAAACAGCCTCCATGTCCAACTCTGGCACCTAATTTTTAACTCAGGTTTACCATCCAGCTCTGCCACATACTCCCTGTTTCACCTTGGACACATTTTTAAGCCATCTGAGCTATAGTGTTCTCATCTGGAGAATCAAAGGTACTTACTCCTTGTCTCATGTGGTTATTGCGAGAATTTAGAGAGTCCATGTAAATCACCTGGCCTGTGCTTGGTCAGAACATTTCAGCAGCTTTTATTAATGTACTGAGTTAATGTGTGTTCAATGAGAATGCATTCTATGGGTGCTTCTGGCACTGTGGCAGGAAGGTGGGAGGAGGAATATAAAGTGTGAAGACTTTGTGGAGCCTCCTCACATCCTGTAGCATGGAGGGAAGTTATCTTCTGCAGGTAGGCCAATACAGCCCAATGTCAGTGACTACATTTCACAAAATATGACTTTTTTTGAGATGGAATTTTACTATGTTATTCAAACTCCTGAGCTCAAGCCCATGAAACTCCTGAGTAGCTGAGAGTAGACATAAAAACCACTGTACCTAGCTTACAAACTATTACCTTTAAAAACATATTTTCATACACATAAAATAATCATGTTTCAGATTAAGCTGTTTATCCACTTAGCCTACTAGATACAAACCCATTATGAGGTGATTCCAATCTTTGCTGATTGCACCATTAAGTAATCCACTGGGATCCATCTTTTCCATTTAAAACAATTACCTCAGTGAAAATTGGCACAAACAGAACATGCTATCAAAGAAGAAAATCAACATTTGAATCTCCTAAAATTAAAACACCCCTCCCCAACTTACCCAAGTTATCTTCTGAGAGATTACAGGCTTTTTCTCCTAAGGAACTTTTCACACAAATCAAGCAATTATCTCTCTAAAGGATTTCCCCCCAGTGTGTGAGGTAATCAGTGCTTTGATTAGCAATCTGTCCTTGCTTCATTGGCTGCATTGGTTTATTCTTAAAACTTTTTAAATAAGAGTTTTAACATTTTGAAATAATTTCATATTTACAAAGATCTCATGTATTTCCCAAATACTTGTTAATTCAGTTCCCATTAATGTTAGCATCTTACATAACAATGGTATGAAACCCAAAGTAGGGTGAGGAAATTAGTTGGAATATTTTTTCAGATAATGTCAAACGAAAATGTTAAACACTTTATTTCCTTCTACACCCACCCACCCTCCTCCCAGAAATTTCTCTCATCTCATCTCTCCTAGAGAGCTGTAGTTTTGTTTGTTCCTCTATACTCAAAGTTTAACTATTTGGCAGCTACCACATGCATCATCAAATCAAAAGAAACAAGGAGTTGTATTAATCTTCAGTGGAGGCACAAGCATGTGACTTTGAGCAAGTCCATTCAGCCTTTTTGGCTTCACTTTCCCCTTCTGCAAAACTTGTGGTTTGTCAATGGGTGCCAAGTACTGGTTCATGGGTCGGTTGCATCAAAATCACTTGGGAAGCTACTGCAAATGCTAACTTGCAGATCCTACCCACATATGAATGCCTGAGCAACTGGGCCTGAGAATCTGTACTTTCATAAAAATACACACACATAAACACACACACCATCATCTCTCTCTCTCTCTCTCTCTCTCTCTCACACACACACACACACACCCCTCGGGTGATTTGGATACACAGTAGAGATTGTAATACATTGTATTAAACAATCTGTATGCTTCCTTGGAATCAGAGACAAGCGAGGCATGAGAAGTGCTTGCTAAAAAGAGAGGTTAAAGGACCAATCTTCTTGTGGAAGCAGGTCTGGGATTCGTTGAGCTCCAAGTTTGTCTTGTTAACGAACAATACCCACTTCCCAGGCTTCTGTTGCATGTAACCAGCGCATTCAGGATGTAATGCATATTTGGCTAACACAGTCAAAGAACTGCATTCTATTTAATTGGCTTTATGGAAAGTAGCTAACGAGAACAACTGAGATAAATGAAAGTTTTACAAAGACATTGGAGTTTGAATAAATGGCAACTTATTTTGTTATATTTGAACTTCCTGCATTGATTACTTTTCATTCCCTACCTGGGAGTGCAGAAAAATGAAAACGAAATGATTTCACACCAAACAGTAAGCAAATCCACTTATTTTAGCCATACTCAAACTTTTAAGAAACTCTCAACCATATTGATAGGCAAAACATAATGAGTAAATATTAGCAAGCTGATTTTATCTGTGATTTCTTCAACATTCTATATCTTAGTTCACAGATCCTCAGCGCTGCAAAAAGCTCAATGATCATATAATCAAAAACAGATTAAAGATTAAATAATTTTATTAAATGAAAAAGTTTTAAAGCAAAATCAAAGAGCAGTACCATTGTATAAAATCTTTTCTTGATTAATCAGTCTGCGTCACAATTTTCTGAGGCAACTACTGTTTGTACATTTTACAGATGAATAAACTGAGACTCAAATGCAGAAGTACCCACACAGCTAGTAGGTGAAGAAGGAATTCAACATAGGTCTGAGGTTTCCAATGGCATGCTCACATAACTTTCTTCTACAAAGCCAGGCTGAATGGAAATATCACATACTTCGCTAATTTCTCCCATCAGCTGAACCACTGGTTCCCCAGTGGAACCAGACATTGCAAACTGTATCAAGCTGTGAGAAAGATTCATTATTAGATTCTCAATACAAAATTAGGGAGATGCTTGGAAATTTAGTCAGATTAATACTAATACTTTATGTGTCACTAGTCTTCCTTTCACCTAACCCTTCAGTCTCCCACACTCCTCACCATCAAGAACAGTATTTCATAGAAACGCTGGTGAGAGGGGGCACACACTATGGGGACTCCATGCTCGCTGGTGTATAGGTGAGGGTAGCTGAGTAGAAATGGTTCATTGCCTAATTAGAAACTCATTCCATAACACAAAGAAAGTAATAATAGGGATAGAAATATCTTTGCAGCTGGTATAGGAGATCAGAAGAGGAGGATCATTGAACTTTCTAGAGGACTTGAGACTTGTTAGCTTAGGTCACTTTAGACAGTAGGCTTGCTGACACCTGCAGCCAAGCTCTCGATGAAATCTCAGGGTCTGATCTAATCTCAGCATCTGTATGTCCAACAACCCAATGTGGCACGTCTACATTTAAGACAGACTTCGTCTTCCTCTTCTTTCCTGTGGTCAGGAGGATTTCAATGACCACAATAAGAAGGCAATCTGGCAAAATGTTTAAACCATGATAAGCTGTATAGAGAGCATGTGGTTTTAGTTAATTAGAAATTGATGCAAGCAATAGAAAAAAGTATTACTTTTTAAAGAAACATAATGCCAAACATAATCTTTTACTATCTTACCTCTTTGGATCCTGCACTTCTAGGAGCTTTATTATACTAGATAGAATGCTATAATGGGAAACCCTTCAGACTCAAGGAACCAATGCTCTACTGCTATGACTGGCTAACTATGTACCTACTACTTCCAGTCTGGATTGTCATAACTTCTGTATTGATCTTTGGCAGTACTATCTGAGTCACCTTGACTCTGCTTTACACTTACCAGAATCAAGAGATGCCCTCTCACCATTCTCTTAAGCGAAATAAACCAAACTCACAAGTGTAAATACCGTATAGTCTCCCTAGTATGAGAGTTGATAAGAGTATATAAGATTTTATGGTAAGCATGAGTCCCCATCTCATAGCTTTGAAGCCTTTCAATATTTTCATTCATCATATGGAATGGTTTTATTCTGTTTTGTTTGACTATATCATACGTGATGATATGAACAGCTATTTTGAAGAAAACAAAACATTATGACAGCTATTGCTGATTTAATATCATCCTTCTTATAAGTCCTACCATACTTCTATTCTTCTACTACCATTGGTTCTATTACATTGTGTCTTATTGGGATTTGAATATGTGTGATAGTTTAAACAAAATTTTTCTATCGAAAATGAGATATTATAGTACCCATTGATCATTTTCTGTTATTTGGTTCAGAAAGCCCTGTAATTCTTTCACTTTTTGAATGGCTTTATACTATTTTGTTATGTTTGATATTATTGTATTTGAAACTATGCTCAACTATAGCAGAGAAAGAGATATTGTGATAGCTACTGTTAATGTCCGGTTGTCTTAATGTAAAGTACTGTGTTGCCTATGTTGTCCTGTTCTGATCTGCTCTGTACTGCCCTCTTTTGTTTTATTCTCAAAAAAAAGAGATGCCCTCATAATCTCCACAGCCTTGTAATATATATTTATTGCCTTCACAAAGTGGCTCAAAACATCACTTCTCACAGGAAGACATTAGATTACTTAATGCCTTTCTTACCTTAACAAAGGGGAGAACATCCATCCTGGCCCTGCAAGATAAACCTATACCCTGACATCAAGCATCTGTCCTCAATGTACCAGTTTATATAAATCAGAACCCTACTGTAGAGCACTGAATGGTGTAACTGTCAGAGGGACAAGAGTCTTTGATTACGGTTGTATTTTTTGTGGATAATAAAATATCCACAGGAAGTGGCTTTACAACAACAATATTATTGGGAAAATGCAATTATTTTATTAAGGAAAATAAAAACCCAAAGCAACAAATGCTCTGCAATGGCACAGGTGCAAACACAGTCCAAGTGAACTCATGAATATGCCTAAATAACATTATTTGTAATAAAAGATCATTCATGAGACTTAGTAGACTATCATTCACTCTTGTAATCTAGTATTAACTCCAAAATTAACAGACAAATACTAAGCTTGGTTCAACTAGGGTGAGGTGACAAATAGCAAACCAAGTACCTACTGCCAGGGATTCCATCATGCAGCAAAAAAGAAGGATGTAGCTACAGTAGACAATTCTTACAGAAAGTTTACCTGTTGGACTAACCAATCAACCTGAGACTGCTACTTTCACCATGTGTGGCACACATATATGATATACATCTTTGGACATATCCCCATATGTAAAATTCCAAGATTCCTTCTGTAAGCACAAATAGGCATGTTGTAAGCAATGAAAATAATATCTAAGACAGGCCCAAATCAAAGGCACATCACCAGCACCACAAAGACTGTCACAGGGCCACTTTTTTGTCAAATTCCTCCATGTGTACACACTTAAAGACTACTCGAATGGCTCTACTTGAATACAGAACAATTACCTCCAAATTAGTTAAACTTGGCCCTATCTCCATGTAATGATATGTACACAGCTGGCTAAGCTATTTCCTTCTCCCTTCAATTGGCTCTAAGCAATGTAAATAGGGCTAGCTGAGGTACTGATCTGTGTAATCTTTGAAGCCAGTCAACAGTCGACTGTTTCCTCACCTTGTGTCTCCCTAGAAATGGTTGACACAACAGGATGGCAGATCCACATAACTCCCAAAATGTCAACTGGGTTTCAGCCTCAAGATGAGAGGCTATGACCTCCCATGGCACAAAAGTGTACGTATCAGAAACTGAAGAAATAGCCTCCTAGACATTCAAATGATACCCAAATTGAGTTATACAGATAGGTTTCTTTGCATACCCTTCTCTCTGCATATTGAAGAAGTGTGTTTTCTGGCCATCTGGCTAGCTCAGTTCACATCACTCACATGATTTCCACCATTCTCATCATCACTCATCCTTGAGCCACTCCCTTCTTCACAAATTAATAAATACTGGGTTAGGCAGGGTGAGGCCTTGGTCCCGTGAATCCTCACCTGGATCAGATTTAAGACTCCTTGGCTGCCCATAACTATGAATGTGTCAGTGCTTTATTCTCACTTTGTGTTGCACCGGAGGTAGTAGATTGGAATTAACTCACTGGGATTCCAATAACATTTCCATGGGATTACAAACATAAACTTTCTGAACTGCGACATGGCCGGGAAAAGGAATTACATTATTTGGATTACAACACATGTGAAACCCATGGCTTTTATAGAACTGCTGTGATTCTTTAGGATTCAGAAACTTGGGCTAAAAGTTAACATTAAATATGGTTCACAAAAAACACTACATACAAATTGAAAAATCAGGCAAAACAATTATTTGGAAGCTACAAATGGTATTTCTCATTTCCCTTAGTAGAAACATTCTTCCACTGGAGATCTAACATGTGAAAACATTTGAGGGGGAGCACTTGTCTTCAGTCACTGGACGTTCTTTGCCCACCTCTAACCCTAAGCATCTCTTCTGGGCTCTGGAGAAGAAGTAAAGTGGTTGATTCCTACCTAAAACCACATTTCACATCTTACAGATTAGCACTTTGTACAATCTATAGCTTTGAAGTTTGTACTGTAATGGAGTATACAATAGGCCTTTCCAGCCTTTCAAAAGCCTTCTTCTTTCTGACTAATTGTGTAGGTTGAATAACTTACTAAATCTCATTGATCATCAGGCCAGTTATTTTATTTAGTCAACATTTTCTTTGATCAGAAATGGTATAGTAGTTGTGAATACGACTAGGAAGAGGCAAAAGGTGCTCAGAAATCCAACCCAATTTCAAAATGTTAGATGGCCTGTGGAGCAGTAGATGTTAATTCTTATATTGTGATATTGGAGTAAGAATTGCCAGAGTGGGCAAATACAAATCTAGAGTCATCTGCAGAAGATCATTTGAATTGCCATTATATGTCACACAAAAAGAAAGTTGATTCAATTACCCCCACATCAGCCATCCTACAATCCACTAAGGTCTTCAGAGTTATTTGAATTAGTTTATAACCCAATAAAATGCATGAATATGAATATAAATTCTACCCAATAGAAATGTATGAAGTTATCCCAAAGCCATCCCATCTGCTAACTGAGGTTTCAGGTAGATTTTTAGTAGTTTCTTAATAAATTTCATTATAGTATGAGCCTTAGATAAGGGGACATGGAGAGAACAAATTACATATCAGAATCATAGGGTTATAATTCTGCCTTTTAATCACTGACACAAGCATCTTGAAATTGGCTCAGCAATATGGAGGTATAACAGGTGATCCCCACTGGTAGCCCAAGAACATAGGCAGTCAGACAACAAAGCAAATTGACCATCCCCACAAAACTAACACGGAAAGCAACAGAAACAATACACAACATGTCTGCCATGCTGATCACTTAAGATGCAGGACCTGTGCTTGCATTTGAAACAAAGAAAGCCTCTTGGCGTTTACTTTACGTCTTTATCAGATGGCCTTTGTTTCAATGGTCAGGAAGCCAGGGTAAATTTTGACAGAAGGTTAATGTGCACTCACTTATTTATTTCTATTATGTCTTATATTTTATTAATGAACAATAGATTTCAACAAATAATGAAATATTTGGAGGAACTCAGATTACCTCCAGGTAAGTGGTTCTAAATGTGCTGTGGGTCTTGTACTCCTTGAGGACCAGATAACTGTGAAAATACTTTAATCCAGAAAAATTCACAAACAGTTGCATATTTTGTATAAAACTGCAGGTTAAGGACCCAAGATCCAGAGATTGTACACTCGGTCAATTTCTATATCTCATAAATTCAAGAAATTTAGTGTAACATCACCTCTTCCACTCCATGAAAAATGAAATAAGAATATATGAACAATGAACAATTTGTTAGCTACCTTCAATAAGCTTCATGGAAGGTTTGGTGCATCATATCCAAATTCTTTGCATAGATTAAACACTGCATGTTAACTCCATCCTGTGGCAAGCTCTTACCACAGAGAAATTTGAAACTTTCTAGCTGCTGATAAAAAATTAAATTTTTCAGTTTAAAACAAAATGCCTAATATAAATTTCTCCATACACAAGCTGAAATCATCAAAGACAGTCACAGGTAGGAAATGTATCATATTTGAACAATTTGTAATTTTAATTTCATATTCCCCCAAATGATTTTTTGCTTCAGTTGATGAACAGAGAAAAAATAAAACAAGCTGTTTGATAGAATATTATCAGTATTTTAAATTTTTTCCAAAGTTGTTAATTTTTCAACACTTTGAAATATTATGGATCTTCAATAAAGCCAAATAGATTTTCAAATGATGCTGATATGATTTCAAATTGCCATGCAAAGTCATATCACAGCATAAGAAAGCTGAAAGTAAGATTCCTACAATGACTCCTGTTATTATTGCTGTATTCTCTTCCAGACAGTTTTCTACACATCTAGTAACTTTATTAAAATGGTATTTGGTCTGGGAGTGTGGCTCAGTGGTATAGTTCTTTCTTAGCATGCATGAGGTTCCAAGTTCAAACCCCAGCATTGAAAAAGAAAAGAAAAGAAATGAGATCATGCCCGCTGGCTTTTCTGAGCCTTTCTGTTTACACTGATATTGCCTAAACATTTTTCAGTAACTTTTGATATAGATTTGCCTCAGTAATAACTGCAAGTAGTTTTCTATTTTCCAGCCATTCTGCAATGTATTTAAACGATAGCTGCAAGCAGCTAGAGCCCAGAAAAGTGCCAACCTCTGCTCTCCATAACCCAACAAATTACTTATTTTAAAAGCTAAGTCATTTCTAATGTTGAAGGCAATCAAAGCATTCTACCAGTATTTGAAAATGTCTTCAACCTCGCTCCAGCCCCTGGTTGTCACTTTTTCTTTCTTACCCTTCAGATATTTTTGAAACCTAAATTACTATGTTCCTATCATCCACTCCTCCATTCACCATTTCCCATAAATCTCAATTATTCTCTTACTCAGAAGTGTTTGACTGTACACGCCAAACACTCCGAATTGAAAGAGACATGGCCAATTTATTTTAAAGAAAAGTGTCACAAATTTTTCTTTCCTTTCCCATATTTAGGAGATAGGATGTTTCTCTCCAATCCCTGATCTTCTATATATAACCCCCTAAGTTCCTCCCATCCCCCATGAAGAGAAATGTTTGGTAACCAACTAACAAACTCATTTATGACTGCAAAACTGTCTCTGACCACATATCTTTAACTCAGCTGTACATACTACTTTATTTACTTTATTTCTTCAAAAAAATCTGATAAATATTTTGTAACAAATGCCGGTGGCAGCCAGGTTCCTGTAAGAGATATAACCCCACCCATATCTCAGATTGATTTCTATTGCTCTTATATGGCTATAACTATTTTAACTATCCAAATTATGAACCTCGGCGAGATCCCTTCATATGTTTAATATGGATTCACTATCTTCCTGGGTTCTGATCTGGGTTTCAGTCCCAGACAGTGTCAATGGGCTCATTCTCATCTGCCCAAGTACAACACATAAGCTGCAATGCTTTCTTGCATGTTCCATTGCCAACTCCCTATTCCCCAGTCTGCACTTGAAAGGCTTGCTTTCTCTCAGGATGACTCAGATGCCATTTACTATCTACAAAATACTGTTTTAGTAACATGATAACCTATTCCGCCACTGGCTTTAAAAAGTTCAGACTGAAGTCAAATAATAACGCATATGCAGTTACAATCATAACATAGATAAGCATATATCTATGCAGTATTTTCTTTATTCTACCAGATATGGCTACATAACCATCATTGCAATCATTTTAATAATGGTCCCAAGATAATACAAAGTCCTTTCTTTGAACTTTTCTAGTTTCTTCAATGTTCTTTTAGAAAGTCAGTTACAATGCTCGATGCTTCCAGATAAGAAGTGTCACTTAAGTCCTTACTAGGAAACACCTGGAGGTGGTCTCATTTTCAATTGAACACGCAGATTTTTTCTCTTTTTATTTTAAAGAGAATAAAAACAACAACAATATAAAAAAATGATATAGGATTTCAAAACAAGATGGTAGGAAATTAACAACGGTTATTATATTGCATATTGTTATTTTCAAAATAGTTGCTTAGATACCAGATATAGACATGCGAAATAGATCCAACAATATAAGTACTAACTGTTCTTTTCCTGAATTATTAGAATTAGTAGTACAATTATCTTGGCTATCATATATATTTCCCCTTCCTTTTCTTTTCTTCTTTCTTTCTCTTTTTTTCATTCTTTTCTTTCTTTCTTTTCTTTCTTTCTTTCTTTTCTTTCTTTCCTCTTTCCTTCTTCTTTACTTGCTTCAATAAGGTGTGCTGACAATAAGCTCACTCCATTTGTCAGTTGGTTGCAAAACCTCAAACAGCCTGCTCTTGATAACCCAGAAAGCCAACTAATTAGCCTTCAAATGGAAAGTTTGAGTGAGATTTTTCAGGTGTGCTTTGGCAAGAGCTCCAACAGTAAGGAAATAGAGAAGAGCTTCAGATGTGAGAAAGCCTTGAGCACAACTGTTTTGAAGGCATGTGATGATCTACATTCATTGTGTACATGTCTTGAACAGAAAACAGGCACACAAATGGGAATGTCTTGCTGAGAGATTTAAAAAAAGGAAAAAAAAAGAGCCAGCAGGTTTCAAGGCCATCCTGTGACAAAAGATTCTCTGCCTGAGTTTTGGTAATAAACCATGTATATCAGCAGCTTACCTGTTAATATCTACTTCCTTTTGTACTAACAAAAAATTTTAGCACTGCAAAGAAATAGTAGAGGGCTTGAGGATTTAGCTCAGCGGCTGAAGTACTTGTCTGGTAAGCGTGAGGTCATGAGTTCGATCCCCAGTACCAAAAAAGAAATAAAGAAAGAAAGAGAGAGAGAGTAGAGTCAGTCTAGTTCAACACTCTTAAGTGAAAGATTAAGAAACAGGTCTAGAAATGGTTAGGTGACTTGGTAAAAGATCTAGTGAATATGAGAACCAGATATGAGGCCCAAGTCTTTTGACATCTAACCTAATGCACTTTATCTGCTTCTGCACATATAATGTGTGACATCTTTAGGAAGAAATATTAAAGATTCTTTTGTCTGTTTAGATACAACTCTTCTAGCAGCAAATCTTTTTACTTTCCGAGACTGAATAGCACTGACCTATATTTCACCTTGGCCAAATCACCAGATAATTCATCTGTACATACGCATATTGTATATTCAATGTAAGTAGATTTTTTTATCATTCTTTCCTTGGTTTAGCTTGATATTTCAGTTTGGCTGTACTCATCTGTATGTGCCAGCCAGTAAAAAATGTGGGGCTGATGGAAAAACACAACATGCACTACAAGCAGTCTGAAGCCATGGCAACCTAGGTCTGTTGAGCTGGCAGCAAATCCAGTAGTACACACAAAGTGGTTCTGAAGAAAACTCTACTTCCCATTCCTGATCACTCTGGCATCCGCAAACTAGATGGAGGTCACTTCCCTCTTACTGTGTTGTCCAAATAAGACTATACCTAAAAGTTGTCCTTTTGTTCCAAAACAGAAAATTCTGCCATGTATGCATGCTGCAAAGGCACCAAATGTCCTTCTCTCAAGTGAGCAGTTTTTATGGGAACACAAACTCAAGAGTTCTGATTGTGTAAGCAGTGTAACATACCCCAAACAAATCACAAAAGCCACACGCATCCCAGCTGAATGAAAGAAAAACTGCATTATGAGTTATTTGGACATTGGTGAACTCATCCAAGCACAGAAATCCCAAGTACAGCAATGTGTTTATGGAGATATGAATCCTGTCTTAAACAGCCACAAGAGTATAGTCACTTTCACTCACCAACCTCACTGTTGACTCCCATACCTTCAGTCCCAGAGACCACTAGGCTAACTTCTCACTTTCTGGGGGAGCTGCATCCCCATTCCCAAGGGCAGGGCAGGCCGACCATTTTGAATGCTGGGTGTTTGGATGTCAGCAAGTACCTATATTCATTTCAGCTTCCTGAAGCATTTATGAACATAGCTTAGTCATATTTCAGCCACAATATGGGAGACAAGACAGCCAGGAGATCTCATAGGTAGGTTGTAAGTAATAAATAATGAAAAAGCACTTTGCAAAATATGAAGTATGATCCTGACGCTCAGTAGCATAAGATACTTTACTTTACAATTAGCCTACTTCATCACGAGTTGCCTGGAAGGGAGGCAAATGTTAGATATCATCAACACAGCCTTCAGTTACGGATTAGGTCACAGGGAACAAAGTAGCTTTGGCTGGAACTGTTTCATCTGAAATGAAACCATTTCATTAACTTTTTCCAGAAAAAAAGCAACCAGTTCCTAGAGGGTCTCGTGCCCACCCCATTTATTGCTCTAAAATAAACTTTTTAATAAGGTAAAAACTGGCTTAATCTATTCCTTTCACTGGAAAAACACCACTAACAATGTATTGATTTTTTCCCCTTCATAAAAAAGGCAACTTATTACCAGGTACTCAATCCTAGGATAGTTTAATAAAGAGAGAGAACACAGAGTTAGAATTATAAATAAGGGCCCCAAATTAGTAGTTCAGTTTCCAATACTGAAACCCAGAAACAAACACCATTTTGCAGCTGGTAAATAACAGAGAACTGAGACTAAACCATGTATATAAAGTTGACACCATCCAAAAACTGAATAAACAAAAAACAGCACAGTACAGGGAGTTTCTGAAAAACAACTTTTCTTGTAAATCTCAAAATATGATGTGAGTAAAATAAGTACTTGCACTCCTTCTAGGAATTTTTAATCAAGATGAGATGACAAATGTATATGACACTAAGACAGGACAGGGCCCGCTATAAGACACTACAGGCAGATCGCATTGCCATTCTTCTTTCTGTGGCTCCACCCATCCTATTACCACAAAGAAGGAAAACATTTCTGCCTGAAACAGCTACTCACTTTAAATTGCATATTTGATGAAGGTCATTCATAAAAGTTTCCGTAGCTTCTTTCAAAATGCAAGTTCTGTTACATATTCAAACATGTTCAAGTGAAACGTTATGATGTCTGGAATATGCTTCAAAATAATCTCATGGAGATAGGAACAGGGAGGGTGCAGACACCAAACCACATTGACCATGTGTTGATAACTGTTGAAAATAAGTGACAGGCACATGAGCCTTCTTTCTGTTATTTTGCAGCCTTCATGTGTTTGAACATTTCCATGAGAAGTTCATCTATTGCAATCAGCCTCAGAGAGCAACCTCAAACACAGGTTATCATGAACAGTAAGTGCTTTATCACGTCCACTTTTCTCAGGAAAACAGGAAATCAAACCAACGCCACACACTGTTCACTGAAAAGCAGACTCAGAGAGAAAAGGTCAGAGGTCCTGGAGACCTGGTTGTCACCAGACTCATCACTATATGTCCAGGTCTGCAGATGCTGGGATATAAACACACTTGATTTGTGAGAACAGACATCAGACCAAGGAGCTCATAAAAGGTTATAAATGCATGTAGACATGAGAGACACAGGTACCTTTAGTAGCTGTGATGTCTTACATAAACACTTACATCCCCAATCATAAACATGTAAAATAATCATCAAATGCTACTAACACACTAAAACGGAGGAACAGTAACTTGAACTTTTGAATCAGAGGAAACGAAGGCATGTTTCATGATACAAATTTGGGTCCACACTTGTTTCTCAAAAAACAAAATAAATGTATCTGTCCAATTCATGATTTAGCTCACTCTGTATGACTCCCAATCTTGCTAATATTCAGGGAAAAATAACCATGAACAAATTTTGAACAGATGTCATCTTCAAGATCCAATCCCATTCATCTTTTCATTTGCTTTTTCCTTCTTCAGAGTTTGAAAAGCTAAACACACATTTGTCAGGACACCCTGCAGCTATTGGTAGCCACATGCAAACAGTGTGGTTTGGAGATATAATACATGGAACTATCAAGCCAACGTGCTAAGGCAGGCTGAACCGAATGACTCCTGGTGGCAGAGATAGGTAACTGTTGTACAAACTAGATAATTCCCAGTCATACCTTCAGTGAGACAGGCATGTTTACACTAGTGTGCTGTTCGGTTTTCCGTTGGGTACAGGCTTGGGAAGAGGATCGAGGTCTCTCTAAGCAGATAAGAACCCAAAAGGGATATGTATGTGCTGATAAGTGTTTAATAACTAACTCTCCAAAAGGCAAAAAGGAAAACCTGATCTGCACTACTTACCAACTTTCTTGGAGTGAACACTCCTACCATGGCCAAGTTCAGGTTAGTAATGGATGTCACTAACTATGAGGTTGGGAAGGAAGCCACACGATCATCTTGTACCAGTTCAAATTAGACTCAGACAATTTTTTTAGAACCCCATAGAGAAATAGTATGGAGGTGGGCGTGGCACAAACAGGAGGAAGGAGGAAAGAAATGGGAAGGGTGTGGGCTTTCTAGAGTTGGTAATTATCTACCAAACTGGAAAACATTAATTTTTTCTCCTAGCTTTCCTCAAGGATCAAGTGCTTTAGAATCTAAGACAACAACTTGGAAGGGCATGTGTTTCATATTACTGGGTTATTCCATGTGATTCTAACTTGGTTTTGTAACTATCATGCAATTCTAATTACAGATGTTCCCTTAACTATTTTATGTTTATTAGTACATATTTGCAGTGCCTAATGACTACATTCATCGTGAGGGATTGGTACATGTACCTAACACACCTCAATTCTCTTTACTTCCCCTCTCATTCTCAACCTCCCTGTTACTCCATCTCTAGTTCCTCATTCCATTTGTAAAGAATCTGTCTCCTTATCTCACATGATCTACTTATTATTTTCTCTTTTAATTATTTATACATTTGGAGTTCTTATATAAGACACGCCATGTGATATTTGTGCTCATGTGTCTAATTTACTTAGCTTATGCTCTCAAGGTGCATCCATTTTCTTACAAATGACTTAAAAGTATCCTTCTTTATGGCCAAGTAGTACTCCACTGTGTATATATACCACATTTTCTTTGTCCATTCATATATTGGTGGACATATAAGCCACTTCCAAGACCTCTTATGAGAAAAATATGAAACACATCATGAATTTATATGTCATCATTCTTGTGTGGTGGCCATGTTAATCTTCTCTGTATCATTCCAATTTTAGTATATACTGCCCACGTGAGTACTCTCTTTAACACATCTTTAAAATTTAATAATATACACAGCACAAAAGTTATCTCATTTAATCCCCAAATCATCTAATGATGAAGAAATTATATGCTTTGTATGTTTTACCAGTTAGGAAACTGAGGCTCCAAAATTAAATAGCTTGTCCAACAACTGCAGAATATATCCATAGTAGGAGTGGAAATATTGGATGACTCATCTCGTTACAACCTCCGTCAAGTTGAGGTAGAACTATAGACACAAGGTATGTTTCTCTTGGTGACTGTTGGACCCTGACTTAAAAGAATGGTTAATGTGGTGATTTCTGATGAAAGCAAGCTCATTTCCCTTCCTTTATGGAAATCACAAGCCCACAGAGACAGCATGTGAAAAGTACTATCAATTTTTACAGCTATTCCTTAGACTTCATAGTTTTCAATTTTAAGAATAACAACTGAGATCCCTGGCACTTCAGTTGCTCTTACAGATAATTGCTTGTAAAATGGAAAGGGCAAAAAGAAAATTAGGAGCTTCTAAAAGAGAAAATTGAAAATTCTATAGAGAAGATAATCATCTTCAATAATGCTCATGATTATTACTGAAGGACAGTCTCTGCTTAGCAAACTTTGCGTTCTCTACTTCTACTTCTCCTTGCCAAACTCCAACTTCTCCCTCAAAATTAAGAATATGGTCCAAAGGGGAAAAATATGGCCATTATAATAAACCTATGTGACCCATATGCCTAAATGAAATATGACTTATCATTGCCAGACTCAGGTGTGATTTTTAGAATCCAATTCCTAGTTTCTTTACCACAGGGAACCAGTGAGCAGGGAGTGGAACTTTAGTTAGTATTCACTTTGCTAGTGTAATTGCTATAATTCCATCACTTGGGGAAGACTAGCCTGCTGAGAAAAGGAAAGTTTTCATGTGATATAAGGAAAAGTTAAGAGAAGAGAAAGAAGCAATGGTGAAAAGAGACATTTTAAAATGTGATAGCTTGAGAAACAGCAGTGTTTGGGGTCCTACGGAATGGACAGTGCTAATAAGCAGAGGCAATGAAGCCCGAATGAGGGGAGAGTAGATATAAAGGTAGACTATGGAAGATGGGAGGAGCCAATCTATTCCATAGTAACCCAGGCTATTGCATACCTAGGGGCTGAAGAACACTGGGAGTGCATTTTCTTACTGAGCAAAGTGGAAAACTGTCTCAAAATCACACAGAGGCTCATGGGGAATTGGGAACAATTCCATGGATATTCTGGATCCCAGACCCCTCGAGTAGACCCTGATAAAAGGATAACAAACATATTCAAGGATAATTGACACACATCAGAGGTCAGACTGATGGCCTAAGGCATCTCAGAAGCTGCTTGATTGGATGATGGCAAGGGCCCTGAAGCAGCAGTAAAATCTCAGGTAAAGAAAGTGTTGCATCTGGACAGCTGCTAGTACTTTCATTACTGCTAGCTATTCTTTCCTAATGCAAATTGGTTGACTTTTTCTACATTAAAAATACTGGGAGGAAAGGGAGGTAACTCTTCAGAATAAAAACTTCTTAATGCCTTTTTTCCCTTAGTGGAATCTGAAAGCCTTAGATTTTCTGAACTATCTTAATTGCTTCTTGGAGTATTCATGACTGTAAAATAAATGTATAAATTGTTTTTAAGAATTTTAGGTGAAGTATTCTGTGGAATAGAATAAGAAGGGACTGAGGATTTTAGGCAATGCAATGAGAGAAGTTATTAACTTTCAAGTATTTGGGAACTATGTTGCTGAAAACATACCAGTATCAAGCCTTCCAGGTTACAGTTGGATCCAGGTATGGAGAATATACCTTTTGAGCTGTTCCCCAAGGGTCAGAAAATTGAAGCTCACAAATTTACTAGTTCAATAGTCAAATGAACTTGAAATACAAATAGACAAAGTCCTGATGGTATTGAAGCAAGGACGTTATAACAGTTATTATTTGTCTCATGCGTCCAAATTCATCATCACAGAGTTCATTCATTTAAGCATTTTTCCTTTACTGTGTGCAGTGTTGAGTTTTACCAGTAGAGGGCACTGGAGGGACACTGCAAGAGGAAGCAGCTCTGCTTTTCTGACAGCTAGCACTTATGGAGTGGATCAGCGGTGTAAACATGAAGAAGGTGGGGAAGAAGTATGCAGATAGATGACTCAGAATAGGTACAAACTGTGCAGATACCATATACACAAAATGATGCTGTGAATTCCAGTCAGCTTCTTCCTCCAGCCACCTCATAGCTTGCTTGTGGGCCGATAAACAGTAGCCACAGTGACAGGGATGAAGGCTGTGCATAGGCAAACAGCATGAGTTTCCTCTCATGCTGGTCAGCTGGCTACAGCGATCTATTGCCTAGTGCCCAACCTGCTGAGGGGGAAGACAAAACCCTGAGACCTGGGTATGGCACAGTTCCTCAGAAGAACCAGCCAGCCTCCTGATAAAGACTGATTACACTGGACCTCTTTAACAGTGAAGGGAGAAAATATTTGTCTTCCCTAAAATAATACAGATTTGGATATACAGATATGGGTTCATCTTCTCCTATGGGTAATGCTTCCCTCAGCGTCTACGTCCATGGATTCCCAGGCTGCCTAATCTGCTATCACAGCCATATAGCATTGCATCTTATCGGGGAACTCATCTCACTGCAGAAGCAGTGCAGCGGTAGCCTCATAGCTGTGAATATAACTGGTCTTATGACATACCCCATTATCCAGAAACAGCTGGTCCAGCTGAAAAATTGAATGGTTTATTGAAGACAGTGACAATTGGAAGAAAGCACTCTAATTGGATAGGGCTTAAGCCTCACAGGGTATACTTTACGTAGAGACCATAATGTGGCACTGCCTCCTCCTTTCCAGAATACATGGGTTAAGAAATCAAAGGGTGAAGGTTACATCTCACTTCTTAAACTTTTCATTCCAGCAATTTGAACTCTGCTGGTTTGCATACATTAGTTCTAAAAGTGATAATGCTTCATCTAGGAGCCACAGCAATGGTTCCAGTGAACTGGAAGGTGAAAGTGCCACTCGGGCATTTTGGTGTCCATGAGCCACTGAACACATTAGCAAAAGGAGGGGTTGCGGACTAACTGAAGAGTCTGCTTTGGATTACCAAAGAGAAGTCAGGTTGTTGAAAAACATTAGACCCATCAAAGACTATAGGGCAAACAAACAAAATCAGGCCGCAGTTAAGAGAGACTTTGAAGGAACCACTGCAATAGGAAGAACCCTCTAACCAAAAAATCTGCAAGCATTTCAAAAATGAGGTGAAAAGGTGCTGGATTTTTGTTTGAAAAGGGAGTAAGCATAAAAGGGACCAGATGTGGGGGAGTGATATAAGCATGTGGCATAACTGGACAGTCTTCTTTTGCAGTCATCTGATTTTCTGGAAGGGTAATTAAGGAGGAACTATTCTGCATTGTGATGTTCACTCAATCTGAAAATGGGTCAAATTCCAGAGGCCTGCAGGGAGGGGAGAAGCCAGACTAAAGTTTGGTAAAGTCAAGTTAATTGGCATCTTGTCCACATTGGCCAGTGGGTACCAACAATGTAGTTTAATTTAAAAATAGATGACAAAGAGTAGGAATATCGAGACTCTATTCCTGGTCTCACCATAGGTAAACAAGGGAGTCAGGCACAAGTCATATAGGGAAGCATGAGCTTTTGGAATAAGTCACTTCTTTGAACAGAAAAGTGTGGGAAGATTTCTTAACCATTGCTGTTTTCTAGTGACACAGGGCTCAGGTAAACTTCAACATTGCTGTCTGGAATCTAGGAGAATTCTTATAATTCTGGACGTTGTAAGTCCAAACTGGCTCTTCACTAAAATCAAAGCATCAATTTCCTTACTGTTCCTCTTGGATGCTAGGAGAGAGTCTATTTCTTTACTGTTTCCAGCTTCTAGAGGTCACCTATCTTCCTTGGCTCATGCTCCCATTGCTCCTTATGCAAAGCCAGCAGTATCAGATTATGATTTCATCTCTGATTCTTTCTATTTTAAGGACCTTTGTAATTACTGTACTTGGGTTCATTCAGATTATACAAGATAATCTCTTCTTTTAAGGTAAGTGGTTTGCAACCTTAATTTCCTCTCGCCGTTTAACCTAACTTATTCAAGTCTTGAAGAATATAGACATCTTTGAGGGGGTTATTACTTTTCTGAGCACATTCAACATATCACCTCTATTGAGATTTAGATAGGTTTCACTCATTCAAAGAAATAACATAGCTTTGGAGGAGTGTGTGAGTATGTTTATCCTGCTTGGATGGTGAATGGTTGTTCTGTAAGTTTCCCAGGAAAACATAAAGGAAACACCTGTGTTGTAATCAGGACAGTCCTAACAGACCAAAGAATGACTTGCACTGGGCAGTGTACCACCAAAGTCACCACCCTTGATGTCCAAACTCTGTTTATATATGGGTTTAAGTCACATAGAAAAACGCAGAAGCAAAAAAAAATAATCCATATGAAGAGCTATGTGCTAATGTGCATTCTGTTCCCATCCTTATTAGAAATTCACTAGTCTCAGCAAACAGCAAGAGTCTGGCACATGGCCTCAGCATCTGGTGAGGGCCCACAGGGTATCTAAATGTCAGAGCACTGCAAGGTGCTTTTAGTCTGACTAGGACTTGGAGGATTGTTCACCCTAAAGTGGGGATATGGAAGTAGGAGTTTGTTGCTGAGGGTTTCTCAAGTCAATGCATTGTCCTCCTAGCTCCAAATTAAACATTGGGCCACTAAAACTGGTCAATGTTGACCAATGTGGATCACCTCTGTCCTGGGCAACACTGATCAACTGCCAGATTTCTCTTGGTAAATGTTCACCTGGAACATCATACAGTGAGCAGTTTCCCAAGTGTGCTGTGTCAGCTCTTCTGGAAATGGACAGTGAGTGGAATCCAGCACTGATGTGAAAGAATAATCAGCATAGAACATGATGTTTGAAAATATCAAATGACCTCGATGCATCTGCATTCATGACAGAACCTGTTGTCATACTTAATGACACTATTATATGAATGGCAGAGCTCACTGGACATGAGAATAGGAATATGGTCTACAGAGAGAGTTCCCAGTGGTGTGAGTGTATCAGTGCTCACACCCTCCATGTTGGGCACCAGCCATGAAGATAACCATGCTGAAGTAGATAAGGAAGTATACATCTTATTTAGGTAGGAAGTGCAGAAGCATCATGAGTATATCCAAGAGCTGCTTTTTAGACTGAGCAAAGATAGATCAAAGGAGATGTTTTTCAACATTTAGCTTTCATATTTGTTTTGCAGAATCTTTCCTGGTTTCTTGGATGTTGGTACAGACTTTAACAAACAAGAAGCAAACAATATCACATTCATTACCTACTGATTTTACAAAGTTATGAGTGAACTGTAAACTTTCTTACCATGGTCTCAATGTAGAAATGTATACCACTTTTATTTCTTCACATTGGCTTTGTTTCATCGTGTACAGTGTGCACCCTTCTCCCCCTAACACTTGTCATCTGTCATGTATGTAACTGTGTCCCTGGATATAACTATTCGTTAATCAGCACACGCCCTCACATTTGTTAAATGTAAGCAATCTATATAGGCTCAGCCAGCTCTTTAGTGATCACACACCTTGGACAGGAGTTTCATCATTGTTATTGGTGGCCCACTTCATCTTCAGGGAAGAGTTTTAAGTTTGGTGTTAGTGCCTCTGTAGTTGGAAGAATGAGGCATTCCATATTTGATGTCATGTCTAGAACCACCCCTTCACCAAAGATGCCACCTTTTCAACATATTTGTGCAACTTTCAAGGTTGAGCTCAGTTATGTGTTTTTAAAGCTTTCTTGAATCAAACCAGGCACAGCAATCTCCCTTCTCTGCAATTTCATTCCTCTCAATCTTGTTTGTCTCTTTGGTTCTGTATGGTGTCATCAACTATATCTTCATATATATGTCACAGACCTAAAGGATTATTTCACAGTGCTAATTGGTAACAGTCTGAGCTACGCTGCTAACACTAGGAATGAATGAAAAAAGAAGAGACAGATGACTGATTTGCTACATGGTGGCTAATGGGAGAGTGGACTTAAAGTTGATGCTATTATTCCAAGTTTGGTAGCACCACTGACAGAAATAGATCAGGTTTTCTATTCTAAGCTAGATGCCTCTGCTACTGCTTTTCTCTGCTGGTAGAGATGGAGTGCTCAATTTATTCTTGTTGCAGTTAACCACATTCAATTCAACTAGAATTTTTTGTTTTTGTTCAAATTCTCAGGACATTGTTTTGCGTTTGATTTCTCCCCATTTGGGCTTGTACTTGCCAGATGTTGCAAGGAATGTAGTCCATGTAAGTCTGCTATCCTGTGTTCACTAGTCTAGAAGTATAATACATGGATAAATAGCACTCAAAACCATACCCTTCCTTACTCATATCACATAGTACCTCTAAACGCCCCAAATATCTTTTTCTCTGCTCCTGTCTACTAAAGGCCTAATTTAAGGCAGAAAATCATTACCCCTCATGCTCACTGGGGTACTGTATTGTATTTATTCAGGGCTTGTCCCTTCATCATTCGCAAATGATATCTTTCTACTGGAGAATTTCAAACACTAGCAGAGACAGTCTGTAGGGGTTAGGTGTGGTGGCAGACTCTTGTAATCCCAGCATTATGGGAGGTTGAGGAAGGAGCATCACAACTTCAAGCCCAGCCTGGGCAGCTTAGCAAGCCTCAGTCTCAAAATTTTTAAAAAGCAGTGTAAGGAGACAGGGAGATAGCTCAGCAAAAAATCCTTGCATTCAATCCAAATCCCAGGGGAAAAAAGCCTGGGAGATAGTAAGCTTTTTTATTAAAGATCAAGAGAGTAAGTATTTTAGCCTTTCTGGGCCTCTTCAGTGTGCTGCTGTACTTTGGTAATATGTAAATGATATGACATGGCAGTGTTCCAATGAAGATTTATTTATAAAAATAGATATCTGACCAAATTTTGTCCACAAACCATAGGTTGGTGAAACCCATCTACATTCTTGATGTGTAGCATTCCCAGTGTCTCTAAAATAATAACACAAAAGCAATGAACATTTCTCTTAGTTCCCTTGTTGCTGTAACAAAATGCCAATTACCCACAAATTGAATGCAAAGAGGCTTATTTTGGCTTACAGTTTGCAGAGATTTCAGTCCCTACATGGTTGGCTGGCTCCAAGGCAGTGTGCCATGGCAGAGGGTCATAGTGGAGGAGAGCTGAGCAGAACTACTCACAGAATGGTAGTGGGAAGTAAGAGTCCAAGGAGGAAGATAAACCCTTTTAGGCCATACCCCCAGTGACCCACCTCTTCCAGCCAGGTTCCACCTTCTAACAGCAAGTCCACTATAAGCACCCATAATCCAACCACCTTCCAAAAGCCCTGCTTGTAAACACAGGAGACTCTTCCAGGGACATCTAGCTATAACCCATTAACACTCTCCACCCATCAAACCTTTTATCTATATATATATATCTAACTTGAATTTCAGGGCCAGGAAATTGTGATGTGCAGAAAAAACATGGAATATGTGTTCTCACTGAGAACCTTGGCTGTGAATGCTACAGATATAAGCATGGCAGACACAAGTACAGAAATACTTAGAGAAGCATTGGAGACTCATGACTCAGTAGAATTAAAAAGGAAATAGGAGTGTGTGTCAAATGAAAATACCACATTCTTGGAAACCTGCTAATTTTATGCAGTAAATTTATGCCACTAAACTGGCAGAAACTGTTAGTTCTTGCAATTATCAAACTGGATAGCTGGCTGAGTTTCACTGAATAGCCTGAAGAAGAGTTTCTCCATGAAGTAGCTTTTGTCTTTAATACTGGCCAGTGAAATTTTGTTTCTAGGGATATATTTATTATTCTATAATTTAGGATTACAACACAGAATGCAGTGTTTGAAAATGGACTATTTTGTTTATGCTTTTCTGACATACAAAACACATATTGTTAACAGCCAATGTGGCTATAGATTTAATCAGTAATTTAATGAAATAGTAACCCATGTGATGCTGTGCAGTTATTTTGTAGATGTGGGATTTTTAAAATTTTTGTGCAAGGTCTTGCTATGTAGCCCAGGCTCGGCTAGAACTTCCAGAAATCCTCCTACCTCAGCCTCTAATGTGCTGGGATTACAGTATGTATCACAATACACCTGGCTAAAGCACGTCACTCTTGATAACATGAGTAGGCAGCTTCCAATCAGTTGAAGGCCTTTAAGAGCAAAGCTTCAGTTTTCTGTAAAAGAAATCCTGCCTCAAACTGCAGTAGTCACCAGACTGCCAGTTTGCTTCATACACTTTCAGACTCAAGACTACAGCACCAACTTGCCTAAGTTTCCAGTCTGCCACAATGCTCTGTAACCCAAACATGCCAGCTCTATTAGGTAGGGTCTCCAGACAAATAAACTGATAGGATAGAAATGTGTAGGTAGGCAGGGACAGAAACTTCAAATCATTGGAATCTGTGATTATGGAGGTTTAAAAGTCTCAGGATCTCAATCTGCAAATTGAAGGCCCAGGAAAGTTGATGATATATTCTTCCAGGGCAAAAACAAAGGCCTGTGAACCAGGAGAGTAAGTGGAATAAGTCCTGGTGAGTCTAAAGTCCAAGAAAGAGGAGCACTGATGTCTGGAAGCAAGTGAGTCTTTGGCCTTCCTGTGCCATTTTGAATTATTCAGGGCCTCAATGAATTGGATAATGCTCGCCAATTATGATTTTGCTGAGTGTACTGTGTATCTTCCAGAAACACCCTCACAGATAGGCAGAGACATAATGTTTTACCAGTAATCCAGGGACCCCTTAGCCCAGCCAAACTGACAAAATTCATCATCACACTAACTTCAACTCATACATATACATGTATATACACATAGCATGCTGGATCTATTTATTTGGTGAACCCTCCCAGATACAACAGATTAAGTTGAAAGAGTAAACTACATATATTTTTAGCAGAAAAGTCAAAAAGTATGATTGTGTGTTTGCTAATTTATTCCAAACCGTAAGTCAGTTGTGCCTAAGTATACCTGTAACTTCAGTTTTAGATACCATTTAGGAGAAATAAACCATTCTTTTTTACAGAAAAAAAGTTTCTAGCATTTCTCTTAAATATTTTTATGGAATGGCTCAACCTAGAGAGCAGTGTTAACCAAGTTGATACGAAATAAATGTAGACATTAAAGAGTAATGCTCAAAGCCCCTATTATTTACATGTGAACATGACTGAACTGAAATCTCCCAGTAAACCCATTTATAGTCCCTAATGCCCACATGGCAGATGAACTTTAAGGGGTGATTTCTTGTTACTTTGGTTATTCTTTGCTAGTGGTTACACAACCAACTGAAGTACAGTATTGCAATTCAGAATCCAGTATCAGTATTCTTTGCAATACCTTATATCAAATTCAGCCTCAATAAAACCAAAACAAACAAAATAATCCACATTAAAATCTCCAGATTTTGGGGGGAATACTAGTGTTTCACATGCTCAGCCTCTTTGGTGATCTGGGTCCAATCAGAAAATAGAAATTTAAGTATTTAAACAGAAGTTTAATATGAAGTAAGGTATGGGAAGGCCTAAGTAAGGTACAGGAAGGCAGTAAAACCTACATCATATCCTAGGGTTGTGGACATGTACTCAGGCACACATTTGTAGAGGCCTCAATCCCTAAAACTTAGGTTCAGATATTGTTAACAGTATAGTTGCACCCTACTGATGGCAGGAAAGTTTACTAATTTACCTAAGCCAACATGGTCTGTGGTCACTGTGCAAACAGAAAGCCACTCTGGAGGACAGGTGGCATGCAGTCAGCATACAAACAGGCCCCAGGCGGTGTATGGAGGAGTATGCAGAGTGTTTGAGATCCCAGTGGCAGTCCTCTGCAACACAGGCAAAGCAACAGCCAATGGCCAGGAATGAAGTCAAGCAAGACTAGCAATGCCGGTGTGGCAGGAGGCCTAGGGCATTAGGAGGGCAGCAATTAACCTGGGAAAGGCAGAGCAATGTAGGAATTAATGCTGTTGCTGCAGGACAGGGACCATGAATATATGAAGTCCATGTTGACAAACCAGCAAGAAAACTAATCTGCCAGTTAAGTGAGGTGATGTAAGGTATCAGGGACCAGACACTATGGGTTTATGGCTGGGGACAGCGTATCACAACGTATTTTCATATCTGCATTACTAACTTGTAGCAAAGTAGAAAAAGGAAGGTCCCTTCCACTTGTAATATAACTAAGATGTCTTCTACCAAGTAAGTTCAACGTGTTTACTGTAAGGGATAAGAAATGCTTAGACATTCTGTTCATCATCACCAATGTGTTGAAGGGCAAATTTGAAGCTGTGGGACAATGTAACTGGCATAGGCTACTCCTTTGGCTATTCAGCTTTCACGTTCACCCCTGTACACATATCTCATTTGCAGCAAAACAACCCTACATTTCTACCTAACCACATACACCTCACCTTCTAAATCAAGTTCTCGTCTCCAATATGAGATGATTTATTTAGTCTGAAATATTTCCAATCATCATGGGCCCTATTAAGTAATCTTTGAATTTAGTCAGGCTTCTATTGAATAGGCTGTTACCTAAAGGCAAATGAAGTTAACAGTCAATAAACTTGTGAATAAAATTAAAAATAGGAACCAGGGCAGCAAAACACAGAAAAGTGAATATATAAAAATACATGCATGCATATAATAAAACAAAAATATGTAAAGTATAGTCTCTATTTACTGACCTCAAGATCTGAATTCAATTACCAATTATAATTTTTTCAACCTTCAGTAAAAATTTTAAAACACTTTGAGTCCCTGATATAGTGACCCAAACTTTGGTTCTTCATCAATCTGAGACATGAGTCACTCTGTTTTGTTGGTGCTGGTAGTAGCAGTTTTCCATTAACTTCTATCAGGCAGGCATATGCAGTGGGCAGAATGCCGCAACGCAACCCTTGGAAACTATAAGTATGTTATGTCACAGGACAAATGAGAATTAAGG
>PVJX010026153.1:0-26171 GCA_004027295.1 Dolichotis patagonum | reverse complement strand
GTATTAATAGTTTACCCAGGTGATGGGATTATAAATTTTTTATCTTATAAATGCTTACAAGCATTTTCCAAATTCTCTGGATAATCTGAGTCAGAAAAAAAATGATTTACAATATTTTCTTAAGGAAAGAGAAAGTCTTCCTAGAATGATAGCACTTTCTGACAAGATTAGCATAAGGAAAGGGGCCCCAGTGGACCAGCTGACCCAGTGATGAAGTCCAAGCATGAGCCACTTTTCTGCCAGGATTTGAAAGGAAAGCAACAGAGCATGTGTATTTTAATCTATTTCCAACTTTTGTCTCTTTACATACACATACAATAGGTGAACAGACAAGTTCATATTTCCCCCTTCAAGTCACCAACCTGGTGGTTTTGCTATGTTAAATCAAATTCTAGAAATCTAAGTAAACCAACAGACAGACCTATAAGCAAAAATCTCACTCAAAAGACTACATTAAAAAACTCTAAGTAATATTTCCAGGTGTTTAAAAGAGATGCAATTCTTTGGAATGGATGGAGGGATGGATGGATGTAAAGTGGACTGAAAAGTAATAAGATGACAAAAATAGAGACAATATCCTCTGACTGCAAGGAAGGCCAATGCTAGAGGCTTGAGACAGTCTGGAGGTGGCAGGAAAGGTATCTGAGCAGAAGCCATACCTTGGTCTGGAATGTACAGAACATGTGTGTTAGAAATGGGTGCTCCCAGGCCAAGGAGAGGACTCTCTTCTCTACCATGGTACACTCGACATCGTCGTCCATCAAAACCACATCTTTCTTTAAAGCTTTTATTGCAAAAAACTGATTGGTTTTCTTGAATTCTGCAAGGAAGACCTAGAAGGAGGAGGAAGAAATACTTTTATTTTAGAATTTGGATTTCCACTCATGAAAGACAAGGCAAAGTACCTGAGAGAGGCCTGTTCTGGGTGGGCCAAAAGGGAGCTTTGTCCAGGTTTTCTCCATCCTAGGTAGGATGTTACTTAGATAGAATGGAGCATCTAATTGGTCTAGGATATTGCATAGCAGTGTCATACTGTCTTTGTACCTTTTTAAGGGTTTCTTGAAATTATTATAGATTAGATGGTTATTTTCAATACATGAAAAATTCTACTTAAAAAGGTATGCCCTCCAGAGTCTTCCATGTGTAACAAAAATTCAGAGCGACAAAGTACATATTGAAGGGAGAAGAGAATAGTGCTGAACTTGAAATATCACTGCTAATGGGCACAAACTTAGCTTTACATTTCAACCAGCACAATGCAAAAAAGAAAACTTGAGGAATATAGTCTTCCTTATATACTAATAAGTAGATACCATTTTATCTGATTACATAAACACAGTATTTTTAAGAGCAACTATATGTCAGATAGTCTGCTATATACTTATGTGTGCTATCTAATTTTATTATCTAATTTTTAGCTCTCAATATTGTTCTTAACACTCAGCTTCTAATAACATTTCTCCAACCTGAGGTCAAAAGGTAATATAACTACCCCAAAATTGGAAGAACTAACTTGTTCTTCAGTTAGTTCTTCAGTGGAAGAACTAACTCTGAAGTGTGTTTTTGCCATTGGATTTCATGTGTCTTACGTCAGTGGAGGCCAGACGACACACAATGACTTTCATATGATGCAGCAGAGAACTCCTGGCAATGCTAACATGGCATTTAGACTAAAAAAATTCAAGCTCTGGTGGCATTTCACAGACACTGGCTAGCTGTAAACATGTGGACAAAGCAGTTGATTTCTCTGGGTTTCAGTTTCTTACACAAAAATGGATAAATATTGTTGTATTCTCTAACTTACATGACAATCCTGGGAATCCAATGCGATACCATTGGAAAGTAATCTGTAAACTATAAGACGATTTATAAACAACAATCGTTGAGAACACTTGCTATTGAAATATTTTTAAAACAATGGAGTGTGTAATTTGGGAAAGCATTTAAAGTTCTCCCTATTTCCTATTTATCCCTCTTCTATTTTGTTCTTTATTTGTATACATATATGGCTCTCATATAAGAGAAACCGTGGGATATTTGAGTTGTGTGTTTAACATTATGCTCTTAAATTGCATCCATTTACCTATAAATACAAGTTTATCTACTTTTTTGTTTTATTTATACTACTAGCTTATTTTAGTTTGTTGAAAATAAAGTTTGTGCTTTTTTTTTTTGTAAGAATCTTTTTGGTTTATGTCTTTTTTTTTTTTAATCAGTACCGGGCATCAAACTCACAACCGCACACTTGCAAGGCAGGTGCTTATGCCTGCTGAGCTAAATCCCCAGCCCCCCTGGTTTATGTCTTATGCAGAGTAACTACTTTGAAGATAATGATACACAGTATAATAACTTGTTATTCTCTTATTTGGTTATAACATTTTGCTTTTATAATAAAATAAAAATAGGACAATTGTAATTTGTCTTTAATGTTGACTTTTTAGAGATCATGGAAGTCAGCGATATTGAACCAGGACCAGCAATGAAAATATGAGTGTGTAGATTTAAAACAATATTAAGCAAATTCATGGTAGCTGAACTAATAGGAGGTACGTAGAACATACCAGGCAAATGAATAATGTTCATTTTTCTGGACAACATGTAATTTGTTCTCCTGGGTTTGAAGTAGATTTCAAACAGAGCATGCAGGTTACCATATTGGTGAAGAGCCATACTTCTTACACAGAGTGAAAAGACAGAGGAAGTACAAGTTTTGGAATCTTCCCAAAAGACTGTTGAAGTGAGAGGTCAGGAGTTCGATCTCCAGTGCCAAAAAACAAACAAACAAACAAACAAACAATAAACCCAAAAAACAAAACAAAACAAAACAAAGCAAGAACCACTGTTAAGTGTTCTGAAAAGGGAATTGGAGACATCCTATCTCACTTTGGTGTGTCCTCCTGTCCTCTCACTGAACAGGGACCCAAAGTCCCCACGGGAAGGTGTAATCTGCTTTGGACAAAGAGTAGAGGACACCTAGAGTTCCAAGCTGCCACTTGGAATATGTGCTAAGGCTTGTATGTATGTATGCATGCATAATTTAATGTCTTTTTTTTTGAAGTGGGGTCTCACTGTATAATTCAAACTGGCCCTGAACTCACTATGTAGCCTAGGTTGACCTTGAACTCACAGTGATTCTCCTACCTCAGACTGTGCTGGGATTACAGGCTTAATGTTTTGCTTATTAACCTTGTCCAAATGTAGAAATCCACATGGGAAAAAAGAAAGATAAACATTTCATTAACAATTAAAAGTACTCTTTTGGTAATTGCTTCTTTCAGTAAAACATCTTAAATCCAGCCATAAACCAAGAAGCTGAAAAGGCAATTTGCATCTATATAATGTGCTTTCAATTTTTGGTAACAGGTTATAATTACACATTAATTGCTGCTAAATTATAATAAAGACTGGCTGTAAAATTGCCTATTACATCCAGATTAAAACCAAATGAGCCTGTTGTGGTTCATGTTACTGTGGAAATAAACTAAAAAATTCATGGATTCCAGCTACATTTTGGAAGGTGGAGTAGATTTTTGAAAAGTAATGCACTGGTGTTTAAATTTAAGCCTTTTGAAGTGTGATATCATTCAGCTGTGGTGTATGCTCAGTTGCATTTTGGTTTAATATTAAGTTAACAGTACATTTTCCTGCCAAAGTATGGTGTACATAATGCTGGCTTTGGATGCATAAATTTACAAGACAGTAGTCTTTGATGAAATATTTCTGAGTAGCTGCATAAAAGTGTAAAATAACTAGGAGCCCTATTAATACATTAAGTACCCTTAATATCTAAAATAACTTAAAAGTCTATCTATTCTGTATCATCTTTCCTTACACAGCCACTAGTTTGAAAATTTTCAGTTGTCCTTAATATTTTCTTAAATTATGTTTATTTCTTTCTCGTCTCTTTTCTTCCTTGTTCTCCTTTCCATCATCTCCTCCTTATCCTCTGTGAGTAACAGAGACAGCTCAAAACCTGAGTGTGTGGCAGGAAGGATTTTGAAGAAAGAATTTTTTGTGCAATTTTTCTTAGGACTCTCTCAAGCCACAGGCCCAAATTATGTCCTTTCCAATGCCCCCCGATTCGTATGTTGAAATCTTAACTGCTAGTACCTAAAAATGTGACTATACTTGGAGATGAGGCATTTGAAGAAGCAAATAAGGTTAAATGAGGTCATTAAGGTGGACTTTAATCCAATATGCCTGGCATCCATACAAAAAGAGAAAATTTAGACACAGACAGGCACAGAGCAAAACAAAAAATGATAGGAAGATATAGGGATAAAATGGCTGCTTAAAAGTTAAAAAGAGAGGTATTGGAAGAAATAACCCTGCCAATACCTTGATGTTGATAAGATAATAAATTTCTGTTGTTTAAGTTAACCAGGCTGCAATGTTTTGTTACAGAAGCCTGAGCAAACTAATACAAGCCTGAAGACATTTGTTAGACAAAAAAATTACATATGAAATAAGCCTAACATTCTACGCTCAAGGAAGAAGCAAAGGAAAAGAAAATTAAACAAAGCAAACAAGCAAAAGATGTGTATGAAACACTAAGTGGCCAAAGAACCTTGCTTTTTGTTATCCAGAGACATCTATCTCATGCGCACAAGGTGTGTGTACCCCAAAGCAAATTAGTAGGAATCAGAGGCCCCCAAATAACTATTTATTCAGAGGTGTGCTCAGTCCTCATATAACACATCAAGAATGTTCTCTCCACATTGCTCCACTCTGGTTCCAAGAGCTTAGTTCTCCCCACGAGGGGCACTGTTACCTGGAATTCCTAGAATCTGGTGCATGGAATCCTACAGCATGGTAGCATACCTTGCCAAAACTTCCTTTCCCCAGCATTTTATGCAAGATAAAGTCATCAATTTTTAGCTTCATGTGCAGAGTTGGTTTTTCTATGCTTGGTTCAGGTTCTGGACGATGGCACACTTTATCCGTCCCATCCAATGGTGAGTCCCAGGAGATTCCCTGAGGCTCTAAAAAGACAAAGCCAATGGTCAACTGTGAATGTGGAGCCAGGGAATATTTACTTAGAGCACCTGTTCTTCTTTCCACTTCTCATTCTGAGGCTCCATCCGCAATAACTGGATAGAGGGCAGGTAGTTTTCTATAGTTTAGGCAACTTCATTACCTTTCTATCTGTCTGGGAGTCTGACCTTGGGCTGTGGACTGCCTCTGTTTAACCAACCATTCAATTTAAGAAACATATTTCAATCAACAAAAGACCACCTATGGGAAATAAATAAGCAATTTTTATAATGTCAGACCATGGATAAGTAGATATTTTAATCAAATTTGAGAGGGAAAGTAATTCTTAATTATTTGCTTGGCTCATAGGCATTAATTTTGCCTATGATCCTATTTGATACCAATGGTATTAATTTCTATAAATTACAATGCGAGGGCAGAAGAATAAAATCTAGCAGATTGTTAAAGATCGGTACTGCATTATTCACTGTAGTCTCCACATCAAGATGCTGCCTGCACTGATCATTGCTGAGATAAGGTCTACTTCACTGATCCTTCCTAAATCCAATCCAAGCCTTTATCGAAAAAATTTTATGTCAGTTTAGCTCTTGCCTAATAAGAGGTATGCAAAAATTTGAGGGCTGGGGTGGGGTGGCGGGGAGGTAAGTCCTCCCATTATAATATTGCTTTTATTTTTAAATATTCTTTCATATTCTTTCCTAAATCCAAGGAAAGTAATTCACATCACATGTGGATTCAGGTCTCAGAATCATGTGCTCATATCCTCCCATGAACCACCTTCAAACAGCAGCTTGGCTAAAATTCCAGAATGTCATAAATATTAAGAGCTTTTGGTCTGGCTATTCTTCTCTTGTCTATCCTAAAAATTTCCAGAAAAGTCTTCCTAGAATAAGAACATCTTCCATGATATTCCAACTATTGTGCTTTATGATACATTTATTTCTGTAAAATCATTTAACATGGACAGAAGGTAATATTCTAAAATTCTAAGAAAACATTTTCAGCTGTTCCCTCCAGATCTATCCCACTTTCTTCCTTCCATGTCTCACAAAAGGCATTTGAGTGAGGCATATTTTAGTTGTATTTCTAAGAAGTAAGAGCTTCTTAGTTAGTGGTCAGTTCTATAATTGTTAAATAGAAAAGGATCTCCTATTCGACGAGTGAACTGAGAATTTAGAGAACTCCAGTTAAAGTTGTTTCTCCATTTACCTGTAGCAAACCATTACAATAATTACCTTTTTTCCCAGTTGGTAAGTATGGTGGCTTTGCTTCATTTTTGACTGAACATGGGAGACCAATTTCAACTGGACCTTCTCGAAAGATGTGTTCTGAATCTCTTAAGGAGCGAGCCTAAATTACAAACAGAGAGTCAGGACACTCACCCCTTGTGGATGGGCTAGCTCAATCTGCTGTCCAAGAGGACAAAAGCCATTTAAAACTCCAAAATGCACAGGACAACAAAGGTTCCTCTTTAACACTTTTAAAGGATTCCTTACCTTGTAAGGGTCTGTTGTATTTGGTGCACCAGCAAAAAGTACTTAGCTCCTTCCCTCTTTTCTGGGGCCTATCTGGAATCTCCTATGCTATCTATCTACATCCTTTCTGGCCAATAAGAAGAGATATTTTAATATTTTAATTGATAGAAAATAGATTACAGGAACAGTGCCAAGTCTTAAAGAGGACTTCTTTTTATATATGAGAGTTCAGTTAGTGCTAAGGTATAAACAGCAATGCAAAAACTTCCACAGATTCTTGTTCTGAGAGTAGTCTAGTGATGAATTTGCTAGAGTAAATAAGTATTTTCCCTGGGTATTACATAGGTGTAATGTATGGGTTTAAAGCTGGCAATAAATCCTCAATAATTTTAATGAATTTTTTTTCTGCCTCTGCTTATTCCATAAAGAATTTAAGATCCTGCAACGATCTGCACACTAGAGATGCATTAAATAAATAAAAACCTGATAGGGAGCGGCATGGGTGTGAAGATGAAAGATAGCAAAGTAAGTGCTTGGAAATCAGCCCAGGAAGTTCAATGGGGCTGCTGAAGGTCAGAGTGAGGATTTGAGTTGACATGGGGTAGGGAGTTTTCCCATTCCATGGGCTCCCTACCTGCTGGGTGCTTTCAATCATTGCAAGTGCTTCAGCCATTAGCTTCTGGTTTATACCACAGAGGTTGGCAACCTTTGTCTGGCATCGGTGGTGGACGTTCATGCCACATGCTGAAAGGAAGAAAGTGGTTGGTGAGCATGGTAGAAAGTATCCACTGGTGCTGGGAAATCACTCTCTCTTGGGATAGATTCAGAGCCTTACTGCTAGGGAAGGACTGAACAAAATGCTGAAACAGAGGAGTGTGACCTCACACTCCCGTCTTAAGTGTCCCCTTTCCCAACTGGACTTTGAGGAACTTTATCCCCTAGGCTGAAGCCCTAGCAGCAGCCTCAGCCTGTGAGATGGAACTGAGAGGGAAGAAATGGTGTATGTGTGTGTTAAGTGAGAGGAGGAAGAGTGGCCCTGTGCCAGGTGCTTACTTTGGGGATGGGTGTAGTGAATAAACTACGAGAATTGGTGATGATGAGGCTGTGACATAAAGGCACAGCTCTGAGCCCTGTCAGGTGACTGTCAGGTTGGCTGTTTCTCCTGAGGACAGAACTGATAGCTTAGATGAGCTGGGATCCAATGGACTTCTGGGGACTTCCAGAAAAAAATAGATATTTTACTTATTTTATTTCTAAAATTCATCTGAACCTATTGAAGCAACACCCTTTCTTTGGAGCAAAGAATAACAGAAAAGGTAGGGAACATGTAAGTCTCAAGGTTTACTTTTCATTTTGTTGTCTTGAGACAATGCTGAGCTGTTTCCCATGTGAACTCTGCCACACTTCCTTAGGCAGCCACACTGTGACCTTGCTAGAGCTTGCCAATGGGACCTAGCAAAGCCACCTCCCGTTCTTATTCCCTGTCCCTTTCAGCCAAACCGTGCACATCATCCTTACAGTCCTATCCTTGGGATAGAACTCTCCTAAAGTCCATGAGCATCTCTACTTTGATTGACAGATGCCCTTCTAAAATTGTTTGGAAAACACTGCCACACTTCTCATGGCTGGTGCGACAAACCAGGGGGAGAAAACCTAGTGCTTAAAGATGTCAGAAGTGATCAAGACCTAGTTAAAAGAAACCCACCAACAGACCTCTCCAGAATTATTGCTACATTTTTCAATACAATAAGCAAGTTTTTGAAATATTATTTTGGTTTTCCATGTCTGGTTCTTCTTGCTTGTCTCCCATTTGAGAGTAGGTTGAAAGTGAAGGCTCCTAGCTAGGTATCTGAAAGGAGGAAGTGATGGGGAAGTATTTGAGAGTGGGAGAGGAAAGAGACTATAGAAGGGAGGCGTTCAATCTCAGTTGAACTTCACAAGGGAGAATAAAGTGATTGTGGATCTGGGAGCACAGAGATACTCTTCACTAGATTGTAATGCCAGGGGAGGTCACAGCAGAGTGCATCTAGAGAGACTGGACCCAGGGCACTAAGATCTCGACTTTGACAAAAATCACAGTCTCCAGGTGGTGCAAAAACAGCAAGCCACAGGCGTGCTCACAATGGGTTTGGATGTGACACCAACAGGACCTGACAGTAGGATATTAAAAGATATTATTGTGTCTTTAGGACCCTTTCATGCTTCTCTAAATCTTGTGTGGTTACAGGAAAGGTGGAGGACCACTGCAGTTGATAGCATCCCACTTAAGTGGATTTAAAGGTCGTAAAAGAAAGTGGTATTTCTTGTACACATGAGTTATCAGCTTAAATGTGCATTTATGATGCAATGACAGAAAGCAACTCAGAGAAAAGAAACCAGTTGGTTTTCTTTCAGCACTGTATACAATGACATTATGTTTGTTTTTTCCAAAGGAAAGGAAAGAGAAGTGGGAAATATTCAAGAACAGGTAGGGAAGGAGGACACATGCTGGTCATAAGTTACACAGGGATCTGACCCTGCGTGACCTTGCACAAATCCCAAGGGCTTCTGCGGAGGGTCCAAACCCTGAAATTATGCTCTGTACAGACTGCATGAGTACTTGGAATCATGAGTCCTGAAAACAGTACTATTATCATGAGTCCTGAAAACAGTACTACTATTTATAGCTAGCCTCATGAGCTCACAGGTGGGGGTTTGGGAAAGTGATTGGATCACGGGGTTGTGACTGGATCATGGGGTTGCTATACTCATCAGTGAACTAATCCACTGATGAGTTTATAGGTAAGGTGATGTAGATGGAAAAGCCTGATTAGAGGAGGTGGGTCCATTGGGGGCGTGGCCTGGAAGAGTCTGTCTCCCTCCTTTCTCCCTTGATTGCTCTCTGCTGCCTGCTGTCATGCTATGAGCTGTTTCTCTTTGCCATGTGCCTCTGCTTCAGAGTCAGTCGACTATGAACTGAAAGCTCTACAAGTTGCGAGCCAAAATAAAGATTTCTTCCTTTAAACTGTGGGTGTCAGCTATTGTGTCTTAGCAATAAGAAAATAACTAACAACAAGTGTGCATGACTTCTAGTGACCAAAGGACTTTTCTTGGATTGAGAGGGATGGGGTGTGCCCGTGAATTTGTATAAAGACAACTGTCATGTTATAAGTTTTAGAAAACACAAACTTTGCTTTTGAACCTCATTGTTAAAAAGAAAAAATAATGTAAAGATTTCCAAATCTTAGCTGATAGAACTCTAGTGTCAGACCTACTTGCTTCTACAAAAATTTAAATAGAGTTGTTATAATAGAATTAGTTAGTAGGGCCTAAGAAATCATGCATATTTTAATGTCACTTGCGTATCATTACATTTGTGTGCAAAGAGTTTAGCTTAATGTTATGGAGTAGGTACCTGTTTATCAACTACAATTTTTCATTCATCTTGATTAATTATTACATTGATATAATATGTAAGTGAAATCCTGGCATTGCTTACCTTTGGTTTTACTTAGCTTACAATCCCTCAGACAGTTCATCATGAATCAATACAGCATTTTCTATGTAAATAGCTACATTACTATTTCTAATATATATGCATAGATATAGCCACAAAAATCCATTTGAAGCAAAATGTTTTATGTTTTAAAATATTTAATATAGTAGGTTGGTTTTGATAATGGTGCTTAGAATTCTGCATTACCAGCATGACTGACGTTGGCTCATTTTGCAGGCGTTAGGTTTTAATGTGATATCCCTAGTCACATTTTCTTACTTATTCACACAATGTAAAGTGAGACACTTATTGAGAATTTAGTGCCACAGAATTGGTATTTTACTTTGCTCCTTGGAATTGTAGCAAGCTCTATGCTTGTTTCAGATGGAAACTGTACTGAAGAAAGGCCACCATTCCCACTACAATACCATAAGTCTCTGCCACTAACCTATCAGGCGGCAACTTGATCTCTGTGAGTGCCAAGAGTCCCTTTTGATGACTATTTTCATAGGAATTATTCTGGAGGGAGGGAGGAAGGAGAGAGAGAAAAAGAGGGAAAAGAGAGAGAGAGAACAAAGAAGGCAGGCTAAAGACTGATAAGGGTCCTTACTTAAGTAGATGATTTATAAGGAGGTAGGAAAAGAGTGTGGTAAGATAAAGGGCAGAGAGAACTAGAGAAAAAGAGAAAAATCAAGAGTTGAAGATGCAGACATGTGGAGATGAACAAAGTTGAGGAACCGGGAAATTTGGGGGGAACAATAAAGTGAAATATGGAAAACGAAATAGAGAAGGGAAAGGAGGGGAGGACGGGGTAGGGGAAAGGGATGGGGATAAAAAGAAAAGAGGGAAGGGAGTTCTTGGAATGAAGTAGGTGAGAGAGAGTGGGGAAGGAATGGAAGGGAAGGGAAAGAATGTTAGAAAGAATGGAACAAAGCAGCACATGTGAGTGTGAAATAATACCAAGGATTCTTCGGGGAAGTTCTAAACTTCTTAGTCAGGCTATCAAGATCAGCTCTGCCTTAGCAGGTGGGTACTCAGGCTCAAGGAAATGACACTTGGCCTTGAGACCATCCCAGAGTAACAGCCGGTGAGAATTTATTTGTATTTCCATTTACACAACTAGAATCCTGGGAGATTTGGGGCCTTGTGAACTCTTAGGATATACTATAACACACCCTACATATCCACGTGTTCTTGAGCAGGTATATAGAGAAAAGCATGTAAGTAGTACTTTGGGGCTCTGAAGGGACCCTAAAGGTTCACTTTGACCACCTAGGTGTCCCTTGGAGAATGTTTCGGAAACCTAAACCTTCCTGCCTCCACTAAGATTTCACACTAGACTCCATGGGGGCACATAGGCACCATGGAAGCTGCAGAAGATTGTCTTTCCCCTCTGGCACCTAAAAGGGAAGAAACATGTAACCAGTGGTATTAACTAAGATAGGACAGCAAGGAAAAATCAAAGGGCTAATGCATTTAATAGTTCATCATGCAAAGGCCTGTGCTGCAGCAGGAAACCTGCCGTGACCATATTATCCAGGCCCTGCCCCTCCCTTGTTCCCACCCGGTAAGCAGAGTGCTTTGTCAGTTCTCCTTGGGATTTTTTCCTCCCAACTCCCTCATTTTGGCACAAGAACATCACAATTTCTAAAGGTTATTTCCTTAGCAATTCAGAGCTTTAAAGCAAGAATGCCTTGTTTTGTTTTGTTTTTTTCCTGGGTAGGGCTGAATAACTCCATCAGCAGCGAACCACAGTATTGGGCTCTGCTAATGATCCCAGCCCTGGGGAAGATCAGACAAGGGAGAAGGGAGATCAGTGCTGAATTTGGTTTCTCATTGGAGGGGGGAAGAGGGGTTGCTCCTTGCTAAGATGAGGGGAAAGGATCACTAGCTGGTGCAAAGGGGAAGCTGGGGCTTCACATAACTAGACTTGCTGGAGTTAGGAAGAGTCAGGCCAGACCCTACCAAGTAGACAGCAGGTCAGGTTAGAATGAAGTGGAGCTCTTGGCAGAGCTACCAGTCAGAGGAGAAATACTGCCTTTGTGTCTCCTCAGGGCTGTGTGTAATAGCATAAAGCCACAGGGCCTGGAGACTTGATCTTGAACTTGAGTTCCTGTGCACTTTTCTGGACCGTGAACATGACAGACAGTATTGTGAGGTAGAAGGAAAACAGCGGCAGGAATGTATTGCTCCAGCAAGATGGCATTCATGGTCATAGTCACATTCACATGAGGCTGGGGGTAGAAGCCATCCTTGCTATCTCTTCCCTGCTAAGACATTGCACAGTGCCCCAGGGGGACCATGCTCACCTCCCACCAGACTCACCATCACACTTGAGTCCTTGTCGTGCCAGCCCCCACAGCAGGGTCCCACAATGCTCACAGAAGGTCGGGCTCTTGTAATTGTAGACTTTGAATCTGTGTGGCATGTCTATCTTGAATCTCTCCTTGTGGAACTGGAAGAAGGGCAGAAGGTGTCATTACATACGTGTCCCTGGGACCCATCTTATAGCCTAACAGGAACTTCAATACAGACATAGTCACTGTGTGCCTTTTGGCTACGCTGGTACTTGTCAGGCCTTCCTGTCTTGTTTGAAGGTGGCAGAGAGCTCATGGCTCTTTCAGGTAAGGAAGGGCTGGATGTTGGCACATGTTGAGCACACAGAGATCCACAGCAGATGTCTAAAGCATCACACAGACAGGTGAATGTCACAGGAAGACAGAATGGGGTTATTTATCTAATGGAAGCTAAGGAAATGCTGCTTTTGTTTAAGCAGATGAAACTGCCCTTCCTGCTTTAATATAAATATTTCCTTTTTTCTTTTAGCCCAGAACTAGTGCTTAACCTTCGGAAGGATGCTAAAAATGCCTCTTCTAGAAGATGATACTAGAATGAAAGCCTACTATTAGCTTAAAGCATTTTCTCACCCCTTATTCATAAGAGACAGGTAAGAGGTCCCCCCATGAATAGAGGACAGTAGTGTGTCACCTGGTACACTTATGGCATCTCACATAGTCCTCAGGGCACCACATTTAAAGGAGCCTCTGTTACTTCCCTCATGTGATAGGTGAGGAGATCAGACACAGAAAGGGCAAGAAACTTGCCCAGGTCACACTGCTGTTGAGTCTGGATAGCAAGAAGCTTGGCAGTCAGAATCAGAGAGCCCACCATTCTATATTCAGTCTCCAAAGAAATGCAATTTAAGGAGAAAGGTAAGATAGAGAGAGATGCTAGTGGTAGATTTATTTCAGGAATTGAAAGTTTCCCAGAGTTTAAATCCTCTCTTTCAATCAAACTTCTTACCTGAATAATAACAACAACAGTGACAATGACAGCAACCACAGCAACAAAGGGCAGCTTAATTCCTGGTGAGACTGCAAATATTCTTGTGCAGTATAAAAAGTTTTATTTACTTAAGACTTATAATCGCTTCAGAGGTTTCTAATTAAACCATTTCCTTGAGGATATGCACAGCAAAGAAGCCTTATTTGCTAACATAGTGATAATATTGTTCCTGTGGTTGATATTGTCAGCATTGGAGCCATAAAATAGCTGCTTTGAGTTATTTAAAAGCTGCTCAGAGCCCACACTAGTCTTTTTCAACCCTAGCCCACAAATAAATAATTTTCAAAGCCCGTTTCATGTTATGGAGTATGAATATGGTAATTAATAGGTCAAGGTCCCAGATAGAGACTGTGTATGTCGAGCTCTAGCACAGGCTCACACAGCTCAACATAAGGCTGAGAAAGACTCTAGATCTGATCTTTCTAACCGGAAAGCAGGGGGTTAGTGAACACTGCAAACATGGGGAACTGAAATTGGAATTGGAAAGTATGTTTAAAATACATACTGGATTGTGAAGACCTGGTAGGGAAAATAGTGTAAAATAACTTGTTTTTTATACTGATTATATGCCGAAATGATACTGTTCAGACATGTTGGGCTTGACAAAACATGTGACTAAACTTAATTTCATATGTGCTTTTTTCTTTTATTTAAAGTAGTTACCTAAACATCTAAAATTATACATGTAGCTCTCAGACTATTTCAATGAGATAATACCACTACAGGTTTAGGAGTATAAAAAGGCCCTAAAAATGATACTTTCTTACATGAGCACAAAATTAAGATATCCCCAGAGAGTCTCATATTATTCATACAGTCATTTATTCGTACAATTAATGATCTGTAATCATTTACCTTGTGCCAGCAATTTTGTTATCCATCGAGATTAACAATGATTGCTCATAATTCATGATTTTTCAGAAAAGCTGACAGCATCAGGTAAAAGGAGAAGGATTGGAGGTGGCAGTTTGGTTTAAACAAACAAAAACTCTGGAAGACAGTTGTCTGAGTTTTACTCCCAGGTTTGCTACTTGTAGGTGACTCACTACTACATAGAGACTGCTTTGACCACATTGAGCCTTTCCGGAATCATGTGGTAAGATGGTATTATGCTCCTGTGGCTCTGAATTTTAGAGAATGGCCTTCCTTCCTTCCTTCCTTCCTTCCTTCCTTCCTTCCTTCCTTCCTTCTTTCCTTCCCTCCTTCCTTCCTTCCTCTCTCTTTCTCCCTCCCTCTCTTTCTTTCTTTTTCAGGTACTAGGAGAATTGAATCTAGAACCTTTCTACTGAGTGGCAGCCTCAAGCTTTTTAAAAAAATGGTTTTGAAGTTTTGAGACAGAATCTTGCTAAGTCACTAAGTTGCCCAGGCTGGGGTTCAATTCATAAACCATCTGCCTCAGTGTCCCAGGGTGCTGGTGTTATAGGTATGGACATTCTATCTGGAAAAATTCAACTGATTTTCTCTCTACATGCCATTTGTCAGGGAAATTTATAAATCTGGGCAGGGTGGCCCTGCCAAACTCAAGTGAAATTTCAATTCTGCTCTGCCATTCTGCCTTGTTTTCTGATTTCTGATTCCTTCTTCAAAGCTACTTATTGCCTACTCTGCTTCTTCTTCCAGTGTGCAGATTTCACTGAGGATATAAATGAGCTAAACAGAGCTTCCTCACTGCCCACCAAGAGGGCTGAGAAGGAAAATTGCAAATTTGAGCCCAGCCTGGGCAACTTAGCAACTTAGTGAGGCCCTGTCTCAAAAAAGTAACAGTGTTAGGAGTGTAGCTCAGTGTGAAGGTCTTGGGTTCAATCCCCATTATTGCAGAAAAAGCTACTGGTTCCCATCTTGCCCTACTCCTTTCCAGTTAAAATTGATGATACGTCATTCTATCCAAAACCCCTCTCCGCAGATGCTGGGACTCTTGTCCTTGCCAGCACACTTGACTTGCTTTGCTTGTTCATCTTTCTTCAGCTCTATCCATCTCTCCTAGCATGGTAGTATCTTCCACAGCTTTTTGAATCCTCTCTTTCCAGTTACCTGTCTTCTTTTGTGATCTTCTTGATAATGGTAAATCATTGCACATCTTGTTTTTGTGCCATTCTGCAGTCATCTTCACTATAGATCAGCCACACTAACAGATACACAGACCTCCTGAACTCCCTCCGATCAAAGAGCTGCAAACATCTCCATGTCATCCTTGTTTCCCTCAGCATTTCAACTGTACAGAGTACAGTTCACCCCTTTCCTTTCTAGCTCTAGAACCTCATATGCTCTAAGTGTAGGAAGCGCTCTTCAAACCTGGCTTCTTTGTCTTTCTCTCTCCTACCTAATATCTAATTTTAGATCCCTTTGCAATTAGTCCTGAATTATCTTCTTTCTTTATTCTCTCACTAGGGAATCTCTTAGCTTTCAAGCTCATCTATGAAATATCGACACCTTCAAACTTGTAGAACTGGTGCACTGGCTCATATGAATCAAAAGTTCGAAACTCTCCATTGATAATTACACTTAGATGTCCCCTCGCTCCTCAGATGGGACTGTAGTGGGAATCACCCATACATCCCTCTCTTTCATTATCCACATCTGTTCCTCTAAAATGGCCCAAGCATTTCTGAAATAGGAATCATTTGAAAGTCTGCTGACTTTGCTCCATGTCTGCTGTCACCACGCTAATACAACCTCCCTCTCTCCTGATAAGACCCTCCAGCATCCTCTGGCTTACTCTCACATCTTAATGCACTGTTTCTCCTATGGTGTCACAAGACGAGCTTGTTATTATAAGACCCATAATATGCAATCACTTTCTCAGGGTCTGAAGGATCCCTACATGATTTACATCCTGCCAGATCCCCCAACTTGTGTCCCTTTCAGTCTGGGCCTCGTAGATCTAGCCATACTGGTCTCATTTTAGTTACCAGAGCATGCTGCACTCTCCCCCTTCAGGGCCATCAGTCCATTTCAAACCTTCTTCCTCTGGCTGGTTACACCTGGCTTCTTTCAAATGCTGCTTTCCTTGGGGAAATGCTCTGACCACGTGTTTTCCTTAAGCCCGCTGGCGATCTTCCATCCTTGTACTTTGTTTGCTATCTTTATAGCACCTGATATTAATCAAAATGATCACAGTTGGTTTGTTATATGTTTCTCCAGCTTTGCAGAAAGTCCATGAAGGCAGAACTCTCCCTGTTTTGTGCTGTGCAATACATCTGACATAGCATGATATTGTTCGTGAATTAGACACTTATGAAACATCTGTTGGATGAAGAAGTAGGTGGGAGAAGGAAGAAAAAACATTTTACAGTGATAGTTTGCCTGAATTTCATCTAAGGTTGTCTTCTCTATGAGGTCAAATCTCACCTATTTTTAGACTAAATCTCAAAGTTCATCTGACGCAGGTATTTCCACTCAACACTAGGATTACCCTTTTGCTACCATCTCTTTCTAACCTTGTACATGTTTATGCCTCTATATTTTATAATCACTTGCCTTTATTTACTTCTTCATTGTCACTTCCAGCTACACATGCCACAAGGCTTGTTTTCATATACTTAACCAAGTTATGCTTTCTGGCCACTTTCTGTCCCATTTTTTCCTGAAAAACTTCTTACTGTGCTTTTCTTACTTGCCTCCTAGATTTGATAACTCAATTAAAATTTTGAAAAGAAAAGGGCTTTAGGGAGATTCACATTCATAGATAAGCTTAAGGATTCCAGTTCAGGCAGGTACTATTACAAAGAACTACTGTGCTATAAAGTTTAACAACAGGATAAAATTATTGTACATCAAAGAGAGGATTCTATATATGGCACATACATACCATGGTTTCTCGGCTATTGATAGCTGATCCTGTGCACTTAGCTATGACTTTATCAATACACTTCTTGTGAATTGCTGCATTACATTCTGAAAACAAATAATTATGACTTAAGATTTCTAGAAGGTAAGGTAAAGTTAAGTTTAAAAAATAGTGACAATATGACAGAAATCCTTTTTACTTACGTCGACACTGGTAACCCTGTTTGTTCAGACCCCTGCAACAAAGCACATGACGGATTTGTTTGGATGTTCATGTCAACATCAGAAACCATTTTAGAGGTGAGACAGATCTCATGACTTCCTAAGGTCACAGGACATTTTTGCTGATCAGTAGTCCCAGTGCATCATTTGCCAAGACTGTGTTTCAACTTTAAGCTAGTTTACTAAAAATCTGATAATTAAATAAATGAAGAACTATTGATTTCCTTTTTCATGCTTGTATTTTCCAAGTAAACACAGAGGTTACAATGCCTAAACAACATGCATCATAGGCTCCTGGCAGCAAAGGTTCATGTTCTACAGTTAAAAAAAATATCATTGTCTCATTTGAAGGTTTATTGTCTCTCTCATCTACTGTTTTTGTTCATATGTAAATGAACAAAGACATCTGTAACATCTCTTACTTCCTCTTTCTGGGTGAGAATATTTGCAACCAATAAAGCTCAACTCTAAAACCAATTCCCGAGTTATAAAAAAGGAGACTTAAGTAATTAGAGGAAAACAAGTTAATAAAAATCCATTGCAATCTTTTTGACCTTTGGATATCCTAGTTAAATCAGAGTTGTGCATGAAAACATTCTGCAGGAGCCCAAGAGAACATTCCTTAATAGACACAGATGCTGAAAATAGAAACAGGAGTCATTCGAAGTCTCGGTTCTACTCTAGCCTCTGCTATGTGGTTATTGAGGTTTAAACTGATCTCTGAGGCTAACAGTCCCCTAATTGATCATCCACATTCAAACTACTCATTACAATGAGAAAGTACAGTCTGTAACTCACAGTAACACCAGTCCACTTGGGTTATTGAGGTGGGAGAAGTTTTGACTGTAAAACTGTACACATAGTAAAGACACTGCCACTTGTGCTCTTTCCCTCTTGCCACCGTCAGCCTACCATTTAGTCAGAAACTAAGATCCTTTTGGCTTTGTTATGGTATGGATATGAAATATGCCTCTCTCCTAGAGGTCATAGCTAAAGTATTGGTTGCCAGCTTTTGGCTTTACTGGGAAATAGTGAAATTCTTCGGAGGTGGAGCTTAGTGGAAGGATGTGAGGTCACTGGAGAAGTGCCTTTGAAAGAGATATTGGGACCCACTCCTTCCCTCTGTCTCTCTTTTTTGCTTCTTGGCTGTCATGAGTTGAGCAATTTCACTCTGCCACATACTCTCTACCATGATATTCTGCCTCACCACAAGCGCTCAGTGACAAGGCCAAGCAACTACACACTGAAGCCTCTGAAAGCACCAGGTGAAAGAAAAGTTTCTGCATTTTAGATTGATTTTCCTGGGTATTTTGTCACAGTAAAGGAATGCTAACACAGGCACTTTGCCTCAGTGGACCTTGTTTTACAGGAGCCACATTATGAAATGCTCACATTAAAGCATACACTTCAAACCTCTTTGGTACTGCCAGGGTCATGCCAACTCTCACCTAGTACTTGCCCCCCATAAATTCCCCCACAGTGGAACATGCCACACATTGTGGGTTAAGACAAAATGCATGGCCGGAGCTGGGGTAAAACACGAAGTTACTGTACCAGACAAACTCGTGGCAGACAGAACAAAAGGTAGGTTGCGGGAAAAACGTGGCAGTGAACTCGTGGCACTTGACATGGTGGACTTTGGCCTGTTTGATAGCTCCTCGGCGGTGATGTAGAGCAAAGAAGCCTTCAGCCTCAAATTCGCTCATGTCTTTTGTGTCTGCAGACAGAGAAGAGGGGGCAAAGTGAGATTCTGCAATATGATGGTCACGGTTGGGTGGGACGGTGGGAACTGGGTGAGGAAGAGAAGGAGACAAGCATTCATCACTCACAGCAATAAAATTCCAGATGCATATTAAGGGGGGTAAAAGGCAAACTTCTTTCCTTAATCCTCTAATAAGGAATTATCACAGGGTATATTAGAGGACTGAAATGAAACTGGGTGTTTGGGTTTATCCTTCACTCTTTGACTGAGCTGAGGTTATACTCAGATTTTAAAACCAGAAATTGGCACTTTCAAGTCTTTATGTAACTCTAGAGAATAATGCGGTGACTGAGAGCGACTTGGGAGCAGCATTTCTGAGCTGTCAGGACACTTTGCCACAGACTCTTGTTTGTAGGACAGATAGGAGCTGTCCAGCCTTTTGTGTGAGGACAAAGGAACTTTGAGAAGGCAAGGTACTTCTGTTCTGGTTTTTGATGGCCACAGGGATCATATATACTGCATCAGCTTCAATCTGTACTCATCAATGTGGGAAAGGCCAGAAAATTGATAATTGCATTTTTTTAAATGCACAGGTAAGCCTGCGTATTATCTAATCATCTACATCCAACCATCAAATCCACATGTATTCATGGGCTTGTGCATACTGGTGAAAGTGCTTTGAACAGTCACTGTCCACAGAGCCCAATGCCCAGATGACATCTTTCTAAATGCTGAAGGGCCATAAGATGGTATAATTTGGAAAACATGCATGATGTTCTGAAAACATGCCTGAGGTTCAGGACCGCAAAGAATACAAAATGATGGGGTAATCATGGCTAGACAGCATGATGAATACTCCAGCAGGTGAGAAAGAATAACATGATAAATAGCAAAATAGTATCCTCACTAAAATAAGGAGAGTAAATATAATTATTATAATGGCTTGAGTCATAATAATTTAATAGCTTGAAGATTTTTGTATCACTTACTGTATTTCTTTTATTTTTAATGCAAAAAATTAAGTATAGCGTTAACATTATTTGCCATTCTGGCTACAGTAACAGAGGCCTGACAACGTATTTTAGGCAAATGTTCCTGTTGAGGTACTTCGTTTTTACATTCTTAATATTGTCTGGGCTAGAAACACACTAGGCAGACAGGAGCCGTGCACGTGGAGACCTCTCCTACAGCAACCTAGCCAAGTCTCAAGACTCATTTTAGCACTCACGTCTTCTTTATAGTGGTTCACAGTTCTGTTTCAGGGTAACTCCAAACCCTTGTCCCAGTAATTGTCTAGAGAGTTCTACAGATGGACCATAATACTTTGCCTATTACTTTAAGGCTAAGTAACTCAGGTTATTTTATTTGGCACAAGGATGGGAAGAATTAAGCTTTGTGCATGAGAGCTTAATAATCTCTGAGTTAATAGTTTTCTTTCACATGTTCTGGTGGAAATGTGCAGACCTAGTTACTGCTTGTATAATAGATTATGTTTTGGTAAGGTTTGATTTCACTTATGGCTTGGTCATATGCAATGAACTGAAATGAAATAAAGAATAAAAGTACTTTTAATTCAGAAAATGAAAGTGAATTAGTCTGGAACCCTAACTATACTGCACATACATGTACAATAGTCTAGGCATTGGACTACTATACACTTAACAAATACCAGAAAATTCTAGAATGAATTTATTCCCTTCTTCCTTCCTTGTAGCTCTGTCCACTAACCATTTCAATTATTATAAATAAATGTATAAGAACGTGGGATTTAACTCTTTTGATATCAACTGCATTATTTCAGAAGTAATTTGTTCCTCTGTTTGTTTATCAGCTTGAATAAGTTTGTTGTTGTTTTATATATGTAGGTTTGGTTATGTCTTTTAAACCAATGACTCCAAATCTTTTTACTTAGTCTAATGTATCACTTATTTGCAGTTGAACACAACACATATGTTTCCTGATCAGCTAAGCATAAATGACTACACCGAGTGTCCTGACAGAATCTGAGATGTTATTCCTAACCACTGAGCAGCTGTGATCACAACAGGGAGACACGGTGCTCACACAAAGAGCAGCTAACTGTGTGAGACAGTGGACGATGGTGTGGAGTAGTCTCAGGGATATGTACATCCACAGCTTTTAGGAGGTATGAAAAAGAGTCACTAGAGAGACTAAGAGGGAGCAGTTGAAAAATTAAAGGCAAAACTTAGATATGATTACATTATATATGCAAAAAAAGTATGCAGCTTTCTGAATTGACTGATAGAAAGTAGTCAAGGAAATTGAAAGCTAAAAACCAGGAACTTGTTTAGAAGATCCATAATCTTGGAGAAGGACATTTCAGCCAGACTCTGAGGGATTAAGAATGGGGAACACAGCAAATAAAAAGAGACTAATAAATATGAACTATGTTCTCAAGAAATGTCAGGGAGGTTGGGCATAGTGATGCAGGCCTGTACTTCTAGCACTTGGAAGGCTGAGTCAGGAGAACTGTTGTGAGTCTGAGGCCAACCTAGACTACAAATTGAGTTCAAGCCAGCCTGAACTGCATAGGAGAGGTAAAACGGTTCAAAAAGAGACCTTCTCCATGATAGAGGAAGATGGCTGCTACGGTGTGTCTTGACAATGAAGAGGAAGCCACAGAGTAGGGAGAGTGGAGGATGTTGGGAGGAAGCGATTTGAGGGAGCTGGGGTGAGAAGCTTGAGGTCAGAACAGGGAGGGCCTTTCTCCAAAGCACAGGAGCAAGAGGAGGGTACAAGAAGCAGCCACACTGTAATGTAACACAGGCAGAAGATAGAATCTCTAACAACAGACCTGCCAAAGGTCAAGCTCTAGGAGTGAGAGAAAAATAAGAAGCCCTCAGAATTCAAGAAGGATGGACATGTTTGAAACAGTCATTGTATGGGAATCAAAGGAAATGAAGGAAACTTCTAAATGTCAAGGAAAATTCAACTGAATGGTGCAATAAACAGTGATTATATTCATTCTCCTTCCTAACTGCAACCTGGTGCTAGAGTGAAAGCAATAAATAAACTACCAACCAACCACTACTGTCTTGCAAGAGTTGAGCATTTAGAAGGAAAGGTAACTATGTGGTAAATGTAAGAGCAGAAATATGCCCAGGATACTATGGGATCATAAAGGTGAGGAAACAGTACTAATTAAGGTAGACAGAGGTAGATAGAAAAACTAGACAAAGAAGGTACAAGCATCGAGGGTTTCTGAGCTTTCTGAAGAATAAATAATCCTACTAATGTGCAGGAGAAGCATGGTGGGGAAAAGCAAAAGTATTCTTTCGATGTGGAAGAGAATGAGGAAGGATACAGAAACAGGAGTTCTCAGGATATGAATATGGCACTAAATAAAGGAGTATTATGAGAGTGGGGAGTGGCAGCAAAAAAAAATCAGTGCTCACCCTTGGAGGATGTGCAGATACGAGACTTGTTTGAATATTTTCTTGTAGACAAACTGCAAACACTGAAAGGCTGAAGCAGGGGCAGGGAGAGAGTAAAGCAGAGCATGACGTGGTCAGAATAGAGGCTGACGTGTTCCTTCTAGCAGCATTGTAGGCAAATGGATGAGACACGGTCAGCAAGGACGCAAAAAAGATAAAATTGAAAAATGTTGATCACATGGACAGAAATTTTTGACTAATATAGGAGGTAAAAAAACTATAAAAATTACTTCCAGGTTTTATGGAAGATATAATAATTAACTAAGATAATGGGTACAAAGAGAAGAATTACTGGTGAAAATTGTTGAGTGTACTTTTAACATGATTTGGTTGGCCTTCAAATCATGTAATTTAAACTCAACAGAATTTAAAGGACTTACAGGAAATCTAGTTGAAGAGGTCAAGTATATGAGTCTGAAATATTGGAACATCATCTAGCAGCATCTGTTTGTAACAGACTCAGTTGAGTGGTATTTTCTAGCAAATCTGTAGAAAATAGGAACTGAGAATGCGACGCTTGGAGATCAAAATGTGTCTTGTAGAAGAGGGAACTGATGAGGGCTTGGTATTGTTAAGAACATTTCATGGGGACTGAGGAATTAATGCAAGAAGCGGGCTAATAAAGGGGATGAAAGAGAAAAGTCTAGTACTTAATGAGAGGAAGCACAGAATTGACAGGGGAGAAAAATGAGCTCTGAGAACAAGGTCTGAGTCTGAGTTCTTAAAGTTGGAGAACTTTGAGTGAAGATGTGGGTGAGGTTCGTGTCTGACTGGATAATATGTAGGAACATGCAAAATGGAAGGAGGTGTATCAGATGATGATGGCGCATTTTTAAGCCACAGGAGTGATGAGTGGAAAATGAAGAAGAAGAAAAGTGACTCAAGCACAGAAAAGAACAAATGGAAATGTTCACAGAGCAAGCCTGCAGTGATCTGTGAATGGAGAAGTGACCCATTTGCTTCATTATGGGAGAGACAAGAATACAGGCTTCTGTTGAAGAATGATTCAGGAGCCATGCTATTACCTTAAATGTTATCTAAGCTAAAATTTCTGATTGTCCAGTCCATTGTCTTCTCTTTTTATATCCTCATTGCCACCATTCTTACCATCATCTTCACAATGCAGCTATTTTAGGAGATATCCTCAACACTTTCCCCTGCATGCCTCTTTCATTTAAAAATAATTATAAAGCACCTCCACTGTATATTTATAATAAGCGTTCTCTTTCATCTAGACTACCATGAAATCTTGCTTTCTTTTCTTTCAGATTTCTTCTTTTATTTTACTCTTGTATCACACTCCTAAACTAGATTCTCATCATTTCTCTGCACCATAAAGGAGATTTATAGGTAAATAATGTTTAATTCTACAAATAAGACAGAGTATACTCTCCCATTTATTCAAAGCATGACTAAAGCTACAGATTCTTCTTGGCTGGTTTCTGTGCCCACCAGTATTGTATGTGACCCTTCTGATTTTAGCAGGGCCAGGTGGTCCACGTGGTTTCTTCACATACATGTCATGTTCTGCTCAAGCCTTCATTTTCAACTGAGAAAAGATAGAACTCTTAATTCTCCCTCTTTTTCAGAGAACATACTATGGAACGTCATGGGATGAAGGTAACCCATATTTATCTCTTGGTTATTCAGTACTTATATAGTACAGGATATAATTATTTTCTAGCAGTTTCATCCATATCACCTTTTCAATCTGAGTCCTCTGAGTGCTTTTCTGAATCCTTTAGGAAACTATCTCTTATATATCACTACAAACATTCTTAAAATTTAACAACATCCTGTACTTTCTTCTTATCATCAACAGGGAATTTTCTAGTTAGGTCATTTCACAATAACAGTTATTAAAATTAGATTTTTTTGGATATATGAAAATTTAGAGGTAAGTCTCAATCTGGGTGTACTTTAAAAAATTTAATACTATAAGTTTTAAAATATTCCTGGGTTTATGTAATTATTATTCATGAAAAGTACTGCTTTTACCTCATTTGAATTTGCTTTCTTATTTTAATAGAACATTTGAATTCCATGGTAACTGGAGAAATATCTATGTATTTTTTTTCAAAAGCAGAGATTTTTACATTATTTACCAAGATTACTTTTTGCCCAGTGGAACTTTTCTCCAATTTTCATTGGGCTATATGTTGAACTAATAGGAGATTGTATTTTTAAAATTTTTTGTACTTATTCAAGAAATTAAGCATCTTTACTAGTATAACTTAGGCCAGCATTTTTACTGATTATTCAGATACCACACACTTCTTTTATCTCATTTAGTCAGCTCACAAGTAGTAAATTATAGGTACTACATATCTAGAGACTGGGGAGACATTTAGAAAAATTCAGAGTATATTTTTCTTCCTCAGGATTTTAAAAATTTCTTTTAAAAAACTTTAGTATGGAAAAATTTAAATATATACAAAAACTATGCAAGTATTGTAATCAGCTTCCAAATATCAGTCATTCATCTTTGACGATGATCAATTTATGGTCACTGTGTTCCAGTGGCTCTGTCTACCTCCCTACCTGTGCCAGTGGATCATTCTGAGACAAGTCCATGAGGTCATTTTATTTTATTGACAAGTATCTCAGCTTATATGTGTAAAAGAGTAAAATTCTTTTTTAATAATATAATGATAATGTCATTATCAAATCTAAGAAATTAATAACCACGCCTCATATTAGCAAATATGTGGTGAGTATTCAAGTTTTCCCTGATTGTCATATAATAGTGTCTTCTCCAATGCATGTATCATCTGGACATATAAGGAATTATATATGCTAAACAAAAGCACTGTAAATCTCTGAACTAAATCTCAGTTGTCACTGGTATGTGTTAAGCATCCCTAATCCAAAAATCTGAATCTAGAGTACTTCACAATCTGAAACTTTTTGAGAATACAGTGAGAAATACCATGTATGAAACTTTGTTTCATGTATAAAATTATAAAAACATTGCTTGAAATTACCTTCAGGCTATATGCATAAGCCACACAGGGGAAAAAAAGAATTACATGTTTTGATTTTAGTCTCATTTCCAAGATCTCTCCTAATGGATATGCAAATATCCCCAAATTCAAAACAGTCCACAGTCTGAAACCCTTCTGGTCTCAAACATTTTGAATAAGCAACACTCAACCTGTAACAAAACTAATTCAGGAAAAAAATAAAATCAGTTTACATTAGTAGGTTTACATCTTCATTCTGAGGTTTAGGATTTTATGAGTAGTAGCATTTGACTCATTTAAATAACACTGACAGGCAGACACAGATCTCCAATGTATAGTGTTTATAAATTTAACTTCTGTGACCAAAGTTTGTGTGATGCATGGAACTGAAACTCTTTAGCAATGCATTTTTTTTTGCTCTTCCTTGTTCCTAAAAGAAAAAAAATGTGAAGTGACTAATTTTAAGCCTTAGCTTTTACCACTAGCTTTATGGAAAACAGTATCAGTTTCTTATTTTATATTCTACCGATGGTGTGATAGCTTGTTATAGAACACTATTATGTGCAAACAATGTGACATACACAGAAACACATAAACAGAGCCTTGTGCATGTACATTAAACCCCCACACTAAAATTAAAACAGAAAGACTATAGAAGTGCCAGGCATATGAATTCACATAATTTAAATTTACGTTTGTATTTATATATTTATATATTTATATATTTATATATTTATATATTTATATATTTAT
>PVJX010026152.1:0-26170 GCA_004027295.1 Dolichotis patagonum | reverse complement strand
GACTTGGGGGAGGCCCAGTGAAATCTAGGTTGCTACAGGAAGAGTGATAAAACTCTCAGTCCTATTCCTCAACAGAACATGCCCCCAGGGGGGACCTTTGGAGGCCTGGATAATTTCCAGTTGAAACCCAAGAACAATGATTATGCAAAAGCCTCCACGATACAGCTATATCTCTTTCTAGAGACATATGCCTTTACAAAAGCACAGTGAGGAGGCTTAGTTATAATCACACACCAATTTAGACCATTGCTAACACAGGACCTCTCACAGTTACAGTGATACCTACTGGTGTAATGCATTTTGTTTGTTTTACAACCACATTTATAATCTTTTAAAATTTTGACACGGGGTCTCACTAAGTTGCTGACGTGCTCCAGCTGGACCTAAACTTGCCACCTTCTTGCCTCAGCCTCCCAGAGAGTATGAACCACCATTCCTGGCTCTTGACTTCTGCTTACTCTCACCATCTGGTAAATCAGGTAAGTGACCTTGTGTGCCTGTTTTACACTCGTGAAACTGAAGGACTCACCTTAAGCCATAGAACTACACAGCAGAAGATGGGACAAGGACTCTGAACTATGTGCCCTTCTTACCTGCACTCATTTCTATTTCCCTCTTACTCTAAATATCCATCCTATACGAAGAAAGAAAAAGCCATCTATGTGAGGTCCCAGCGAAGATGCCAATTGGGTAAGGCATCAAGTCTAGTGGCCTCGGCAAGGCTGGAAACTGCAGAGAAGCCTCCTCTCAAACTTCATTCAGGCTAAGTGGGAACTTTGGAGCCTCCTGAAGTGCAGTCCTCCTGACAGCTTTGCCACCGAGCATGGAGAAGTGATGGCCACTGGCCCTCTGCAATCCTCTGGTCAGACCTAAACTATAGTCCATTTCCTCCTGCAGGCATTACTTACCTTGAGTAATTATGGGGAATTACCTTCTTCTCCAACCACCATAATGTGAGGTCCTGGCACTCTGTGAAGTCCAGTGCCTACTTTCTATCTGGAAGCTGAGGAATGGTTCCTTACTGTGGTGTCTACTCATACACACAGGGCCAGGCAGAGGGCGATCGGGTTCTCTCTTCTGACACCTTGAATGGAAGCCTCTCCAACCCACACCACCTACTTGTCTCTAGCTTCCTGCTTCCTACTTCCTGGGCCTCTGGAGGCAGGAGGTTACCTGAGAGCAGAGAGCCTTTCTGTTCTTCATACTTCCAAGACGGCTCTGAAGCACAGCCAATATTGCATTTCTGAGTGATCTTCTAGTCCCTGAGAGCTCTTCGGCTGGTGTGAAAGAACAGGTAGTAGTTTTGGGACTTGGGCTGTGGATGGCTTTCTAAATGGCTGGATGGTTGGAATGGCCTGCGTAAAGACCGGGAAGTGTGGTTTGGAGTACCATATACATATAGGACAGGAATGGCAGATAAGATTGATTAATAAAGGTTTTGAATGGAAAGCTATGATTCAACAGCAAGTTTTAGGGAGGATGGGTACCTCCGCAGGCAGTCCCAAAGGGCCAATTACATCCCACTAGACTCATTCCCTGAGATGCTTCCAAGCACCCTTTTCTCCTTGGTAATTTCTGAGAACCAGGAGCTTCGTGGACGAACATTACATCCCTGGTAAAAAAAAAAAAAAAAAGACCTACACCTTCTCATTTCTACAATGAGAGGTCCAAAAGCCTTGTGCCCTATAAGCTTCCCCCATTAATGCCACCTCTTCTCACTTTCCAGCCCTGAAAGCTGGAGCAGTGTCCTTGGAGCAGTGCCTTAGGCATCTGACTGACCTCCTGCCATGGCTGCCCGGACCCTCCCACAAGGGACTCGAGATCTGTCCACTACAATCCACCAAAACGATCTTCTTAAAGCTCAGTTTCATGATGTAGACAATTCCTTTAATGGATGACACTTCTTTTTGAAGGTAGCTAGTCTCCCAAATTTGGCATGTAAAACCTATTGCAATTCCATGGCCTGAGATCTCCCGTTTCCCTCTTCTTTCTTCCTGCCTGTGCTGTTCCCAGCTCCATGATTTTATTCGTGCTGTTCTTTTTACTTGTCACATCCCCTTTCAGTCTTTGGAAAGCTCGTTCCTATCTTTCTAGGCTCTGTTTAAGTATTAAAGTGGGCACAAAGGCTGGGATATAGTAATTATTCATTGTTGAAATGGATCCCAGCAAAATATTTCTGCATTCCTTTCAGCTCGAGTTATTCTTTTCTTTGGGTTCCCGGAATTCTTAGTATGTGGTTGTCTGCATTAGTCAGATTGTCATCATTGGAATAAAATAATCTGCCATACACAGCTTAAAAGAAAAAACATTATTTAGCCTCATGATTTCGGAAGTTTGAATCCATGGTTGGCTGGCTCCAAAGTCAGAACCATCATAGCTGAAAAAGCTGCTTCTCTCACGGTAGGCAGGACACGGAGACAGCAGGAAGAGCTAGAGTGAGCGGAAATGCGGGAAACGGGATATACTCTTTAAGGTGATGCTCTGGGCGACCTGCTCCCTCCAACAGGGCCCCATCGCCTCATATCCCATTGATCTATGAACTCATCAGTGGACCGATACATCGGTGAGGTTAACATCTTCATGGTCCAATTGCCTCTTTCTGAAAGTTTCACTTCTGAACACATGAGATTTGGAGAAGAGTATTTTCTACTTAAACCATAACAAAACCTCTTCCATAGCATTTCATATTGTGTTATAATCTTGGGTTGTCTCATTACACGGCGTGTTTCCTGAACCTATTACTCTCTCTGTGTGTGTATACACATTACCTGCCACCCTGTACCCATTCTTCCTTCCTAACAGCACTTGCTTCTAGGAATTCCACACTGCTCTGACAAGTCCTCTGCTGGCACTTCCTTGCACTCCCAGTACACCCTGGCAATGACTGTGTGTCCTGAGTTTGGCGAACAGGTTCCCATCTCTGCATCCTACCTGGATGGCAAGGATGCCACTCATGGTTCAATCTCTTTTATAGCAGCAACACTTGGTGAGAACATCAACAGGTTCTGCTGCAGAGGGCTCATGACTAATTCCTGTCTGTTGGCAGCTGTGTGCTTGCATCTTTCAATTTTTGTTTACCTCAGATCCTTTCAGAAGAGTCCCCTTTCTATTATTGTTTGAGTGTATCAGTATTAGTTTCTGTTGCTTGCAACCAGAATAACCCTTACTGTTGTGGTGGGAAGAGGAGGAAGTTAGGATGTATTGTAGTCAGGGTTTTCAAGAGAACAGATTTAACACAGAACACATAAATTTATAGGATTATCTTATATGGCTGGGGAGATAGCTCAGCAGCACAGTCCCTGCCTGGCAAGTGTGAGGCTGAGTTTAATTCCCAGTAAAAAAAAAAAAAAAAAAAAAAAAAAGGATTATCTTATAACATTCCCTAAAAAAAGTCAAATGTAAGAGATCTGTGTACGCATTAGAGACCCAAAGAATCCAACTGAGGGCCTGGGTTCCCACAGCAATGTCTCACATGAATCCAGCCAGAGGCCTACAGCCCATGGCAATGTCTCATGCAAATTTGTATCAGGAGGCTGAGGAAGCCATAGCAGAATACTGACAGCCTGGGGCTAAAGGCTAGAGAAACTGCCCCAAAAGGTTGAAAAGTCTGTGCCAGAAAGCAGAGGGATCGGCTCTAGAGCCAGGAAGTGATGCTCAAAACAAAGGCAGAGACCAGAGCTCCCTGGAAAAGAACAGCTGCCATCTCCAATCACAGCAAAGACTTAAACACTGAGAAGGGCTGTGTGCATATCAGGAAAACCAGCCCCAGCAAGCTTCTCCAGGAGAATCACAGCACGCACACTTCCCCTCTCTCTCTCCTTTTATGCCATTGGCAACAAGCCTGAGGTGGGCCTTCCATGCCCAGAACCACGCTGACCCAGTTCAGGTGGGTGTTTCCACTCAAGTTGACTGGGAGTTAATCCATCACAGGATGGATTCCCTGAGACAGGTGTGTAGCTCCATGATTTCAGTTAGTGCAGAGAAGGAACCTCTCTCTCTTTTTGTACAGAAAAAGAAATTCATTCTCATCAGCTCCAGGAGTAGGGGAGGTAGTTATTCAGATACAGAGTCTTCATGGGAACCTAGAAAAAAATTGAACTATTCTATTTGAAGCAGAAAAGAGACCAAAGTGTATGTTTCTCTCTCCATCTTTGTTTATTTAATTATTATTTCTGTTATTCACACTCCGTTCTCTTCCCAATCCGCCCCATACAGGTTTAGTTTTCATGGAGACACGGGCAGTGGTGCCTTGGGGCCCAGCACTAGTGCCCTTGGCCCTTAATACTTCTGGGCACAACTGCTCAGGCCCGAACTGCCGGTACTTACGACCCTGGCTGTGAGTCTTAGCCAGTGCAGGCCAGAAACATTAAGGAATCAATACAATTTGCAAGGGGTCCTCTACCATAACTGACAGCAGTTTGAGGCTTACCCTCCCTCCGTGAGGCACACATTCTCCCTGCTTCTCAGAGCTCCCCAGTGAGGTTGCACAATGTGGAAATGTGCTTGACTGACTTACAACCTTCCTCCAGTCTCACCCTCCCATTCCCTGCCCCACATTTCTCAGACTGCTTCACAAATAAACTCTAGGGGAGCCACGGAGAGAGATAATTATGGCCCTAGTTCAGCATTCATTTATTGGTTATTTATTGTTTTGGTACAGGAATCAAACTCAGGTCCTTGGGCTTGCCAGGTAGGTGCTGTGCCACTGAGCTACATCCCCAGTGCAGCATTTATTCACATGGCCGTACAGCTCTAGCATCCTGAGCTTACCAGTAACTTCATTCTGTCTCAATGTGTTAAATTTATCAAGAGATATACTGGCTAAGCACATGTTCTCAAGTCATGCTGCATTTCAAGGTGGCTGGTATGCCTACAGATGGTCACCTGGATCAACCTACCTACTCCATCATCGCCGGCCAAGAAGAGAGAGACATTACATTGCTATCAGTTCACAGGGCTGCGGCAGGAGGGCACCTTCAGACTAAACTGTCACCCAGGAAATTCAACGGGGAAGCATGCTTATCAGACATCAAATAATTTCAAATAATAATTTGATAACAAGTGCAAAAGAATCAGAGACATATGAATTATGTTTCCATTGAAACACACGCTTAGGTTTGAACACTAGCAGGGTATGTGCTTGGTAAGGGATGTCCCCCTGCCTTTCTTTATGCCATGGCAGATTACTTAGAAAATAACTCAGGGTTTTTTCACAACTCAGGCAAGCCCTCCAGTCTCCACCCTTTGCTTTAGTTTTTTCCTCATCCAGAGTTAATTAATAGAAGCAACATTTATCAAAGATGGCAAATTGGTCATATGGCACTATGCATGTCCTATGGTGTCCGGGGAGGTGATAACCTGCGGAATGGAGCTATTTCCGGAAAGTATGAATGACAGATATTCATTACAGGCCTGCTGTGTGCAGTATTTCCTACATTCATGCAACCCCTGGATCACCTCTCCTGCCCAGGTGGGTGCTATCATTGTTCGCCACTTACATATTAGAAACTGAGATTTAGGATTAGGATCAAAGGTTTATGTCCCAGTTGTAGACAACCAGTAAGTAGTGAAGACAACCCTGGAACTCTCGCCCATCTGCCCAAACCAACGGGATGGTCCTGCCTTCTCTGAGAGTGAAAAGTGTTTCTAATACCATCCTTCACTTCACCAATGAGGAAACGGAGGCCCAGTGAGGCAAACTCAGCTACTTCTCATATTTAACAGACAAGTTAAGCAGAGTGACTCACTAGATGGCCTCTCCCTGTGGGAAGTGTTTGAAAGACGCAAGGGAGAGACCCCTGGTTATAGCGATAGCATCTAGCATGTGGGTTCTGGTCCTCCATTCCTTGAACTGAACTGTTTGTGTATGAGGAACAATCATGAGCACAGATCTGTTTACTGGAGAGAGTATCATGGATTCCCACACCTGTCCTTCTACCTAAGCCAACAGATAACTTTACTCCAGGGGTGACCTTAGGGCCACTGGATGACCCAACAGCCTCTGGTGTCTCTTCCAACTCCTATTTCACTCCTCGAAAGTCCCAACAAGGCCGATCCTCTGTGGTGCTTCATGGTATTGTGAGCTGTCTGGGGGGGGGGGGGGTGTCCAAGATCCAGTGAAAAGGTGTTACGAGGGAAGGAGAGCAGTTTAAACTCTAAAGGGAACCAGCTTGATGGATTTACTAGCCTCAGATGTCAGAGTCCTGAGAGACAGAAGTATATATTCATCCCTGCACAGGAAGATGGGATGAGAAGACCACAGACCTTACTGCTGTCACCTGGTCAGAAACTAAAACTACATCCAGTTCTTCTGGCTGAAAAGAAGAGAAACCCACTTTAACTAGCTTAGGCCTAAAAATGGAGGACTCTTGTAAGGACAAAGAGGTTTATCACACAGCTCAAAGGCAGAAAATGCAACAGATCCCCAGAACCAGCTAAGAAGGTGGCTCCTCTCTTAGACTTACCCTGATCCAGGCTTGCACATCTCTTGTGCTTGCTTCTTTTCAAGGGTTCTGCTTCCGGAAAAACTTGGCAGAGACAGCTGCTCCTTGGCATCCAGGATAGGTCTTTTTGAGACTAATGGCAATCGCCACTGAGTTTCCAAACTCCTGGAAGAGAAAATATATTGATCCAGCCTGAGTTGTCTGTAAACTGCTAGTTCAATGCATGGCAGTCAGATGTCCAGATCCTTACAAGGACCACAGCTGTGTGGATCACTCCTCTGGCCAGGAAGGGGTGGTGTGGCTAGGAAGACTCCCACTACCAGCACCAAGCGATGACACCTTGAGCTGTAGAGACTGATAATTGTTCCTGAATATCTCTCTTCCCCCCTCTTAAATAGCAATACAAGCTTCTGATATTTAGTTGAGTGTGTGACCTCCCCACATACTGGCTACAGGGAGGTCCTTTTGAGGACGGCCCAAACCACTGCTCCTGCTTTTGCGAAATGTGGAAAGGTGTTCAGAGAGGAAGCAGTCACCTCAAGCCACATGGTAGAAGGCATGGGTGGGGGATAGCAGAGGAAAAATGAGAGTCTGGGATCCTCTGATTGAGAGTCACTGTCTCAGCCCCGGGCTGCTCATGCAGACTTCCCTGTGACAGAAAAACTAGTTTGTCTGTGGCTTTGTTACTTAGAATTTTCTATTCTTCTCAACCCAAAATAGACCTTAATACCAGACATTAATACTTAGTGTAGAGAAGCAAGTGCTGGGGGTATTCCTTCTTCTTCCAATTTGTACACACACACACATACACACCCCACACACAAGAGAACAAGAGTGGAGGGGACATTTCTTTGTGTGGCCCCTAAACTTCATCTTTTCTCTTACTTCTGCTGCAGAACCTATGGCTCCTGTGTCTCCCCCATTGTGGGCATTTGACACTGGTTGGGGAATTATTTAGGGAGATGATCAGGATTCCTCGAGGGACTTCCTGCTAATGGACAGAGTTTTTCTCCTCCTAATGATAGTGGAGCTTCTAGAGAGGAACAAAACCCTTTGTTCTTTGTTTGAAAGGAGACAAATTATTATTTCTTTCTTCTGAAGAGCTTCGAATATGATGTGTGAAATATCACAAATAATTAGGCCAAATAGCAATGCAAGTCCCACTAGAAATAATGCATCCATTATTTCATTTTATTCTCGTTGATGCAGCTTCTGCTTTACTTCTGTTGGTGTAAAGATAGCTGTGGGTATTCCCTGACTGAGGACTACAATTACACTCTTTATTGAATATTTACCGTTTCTTATGTGATTTTTCTTCTCTTGATCTATTGTTTCACAATTTAAAAGTTCTGCTATTTTGATCTCATTAAGATCTCTGTGGTTCTGCAGATGCCTTGTTGTTGAGCCTCCATTATGTCTTGGGAGGCATCTGACAGCCAGATGGCAAAGCTAATGTGTTATGGTAACTTGGTGTGTTTAGTGGAGTTGAGGAAGGAGCTTCCTCTAGTCACTCAGTGGTCTCCTGAGGTAACCACGCCATGCCCATTCCCAGAGCAGAGGGCCAACTTGAGGGCCACCAAAACCAGTACCCATAAGCCACTAGGTGGGATTGGAAAGGGCACAAGGGGGATCCAGGCAGCAGCTGGCCTTCAACCAATAATTTTATTTGCTGATGGATTGAATGAAGAACATGAGGTTTCAAAAATAAATATTTTGCTACCATTAGAGACAAATGTTGATTAAATTATGCAAAAGGCAGCAATATCAAAGGTGCCCAAGATCCCGCCTGATTTATGCTGCAGCTCTGAACTCCGAGTTGTTTCTTCTGAGGAAATCCTCATGATGTCATCAACCCATAGGGGTGTAGCAAGTGAGTCCCCGCTCTGTGTTCAGCACTGTGCCAGATGTCATGACTTGTACAGAAACACAAGATGCATTTCCTGTCTCTGGAAGCCTTCTAATCCAGGAGTAATACAACAAAGGTATATAAGATATGTTTATAATAATGAGGCTGATTCCACAGGGCAGGACATTGATTACCTAATGGTAGGGAACCAGCTAAAAGTAATGTAATAGGGTAGAGATCAGGGACAAGGTCAAGGGCTTATTTGAGATGTTAGATCTTATGTCAGGTTATCTGGGTAGACTATATTAATATGATATAACATAATATAATATATTATATACAATACAATGTAATAGTCTTAGTCCATTATCTGTTACTATAACAAAATACTTGATACTAGGTAACTTATTAAGAATAGAGTCTATTTAGCTCATGGGTTTGGTGTTGGGGAAGTCCAATACCAAGGTACCATCATCTACTGAGGATCTTCTTTCTACATCATAGCATGATGGGGGGGCCTCAAGTGCAAGACAGAGCTTTATTCCTCTTCTTATAAAGCCCCTAATGCCATCATAGGGGTCTCCACCCTCAAGACCTCGTCTGTTTCTAATTTTCTCCCAAAGGCCCCCACTTGCAAACACTATTAGTGTATGAATTTAAGTCTCCAGTTCATGAATGAGAGGGTTGCATTCAAACCATAGCAATAATATCATAGTGGTAGTGCTATGAAGTCAGACAAACCAGGGATCAAATCCCAGTTACTCTGCACACTAGCTATGTCTGTGAGTTTGACTAACGTACTAACATCTCTAAGCTCTGCTTTCTTCATGTGGAAAACAAGAGTCTTACTAATAATAAAGCTTGTATCACAGGATTTTGTGAGGATTAAACAAGAAATACATATAGTGCTTGACTTAATGCTGTTGGATCTAAGCTCTGTTATATAAAGCTTAGATATACACTAAGAAAAAGCCAAAGGCTAAAAGTTGTGGCAAATATGCATTCACTTAATCATCAATTCACTCAACAACTACATGTTGGATATCTACTCTGGGTCAGGTCCTGAGGATAAGGTGTGAGGAGTAAAGGATAAATGCTCTGCTCTCGCCAGTCTTACAGCACAAGAGGAGTAACCAGTAACAACAGTGCTGATGGACTCACGAGAATAGTGAGTTACTGTGAAGAAAAGAACTGATGTTGTGAGTTGACACTGAAAGAATCTGACTCGAAGTAGGGATCCAGGAAGGCTTCCTAGGGGAAGAGAGGATTGAGATAGTGTCCATAAGCACTTGAGAGTCTGCAAAAGAAGAAGAGAGGAAAGCTGTTGAACCAGAGAGATGGGGGAAAAGAAAAGTTTGTGCAGAGGTGAGGCACAATCAAAGGAGGGCAGGAGATGAAGATGGATAGGTGTTCAAGACATGGTCAGGGCCCAGGACCAACAGGTTAGAGCTGACACTGGAGCTTGAGACAGCAGAGGAGAGACGCCCAAGTCACATGGGCCCACAGTCACGGCCTGGGATACTGATCTTTAACCTTTCAGTAGGAGTGGGTGATACAGGTGAAGGGCATCTGGAGGCCTCCCTGAAGGGTCATCTTGCCTCCTTTCCTAACACATCTTCCAAACCGCTCACCTGGAGCCAAATCACGCTGAGTCATGTGGAAACTGCTGCCTCTGCTGTGTCTTACTTATTTCCCCACAGAGAATAAAAACTCGTGAGGGGCCAGAAACATGTGCTCCAAATGACATGCACAGAATCTTAAAAACACGGAGTACTTAGCCTGTATGCTCCACTGTGAGACAAGCCCAAATGTAAGGCTTGGACCATTTTTCAGAGAGAAAGCTACCTGGCATATTCAAATTTTTATGAACTGGTAAGATGTCTACTTCATCCTAAATGTTCCAATTCATTTGCATATGTTTCATATTATATAAAATGGTACTGAGAAATATCATTTCTCCCAGTCTGTGTTTTCAAAAGTTCGGGTCATGAACTAAGCACATTCACCTTCTTCTGGTGGACATTTGTCAACCACTCTTCTCACCGGAGTTACCTTTGAATCATTTGACTTGCTTCTCTGTTGTGAATCATCTCTACTTCTAAACTGTTAAAAACGCAACAGTTTGAATCCATGCAAGATGCTGTCACTGAGAATTTTCTTCAAAGCCCAAGAGGGTTTTTGCACTTCTCCTTTTGGTGGATATTTATGATCTCTACAAGGTCACTTTTTTAAACTTTAAAAGACTTGCTTAAAATACCTCCAACGTTTTCAGTGACAGTCATATCTTCAGAAATAACAGCCAAATCTGTGTTAAATATTTTTGCCTTTCTTTTTTCTCCTGATGTTACCAGGTGACATCTGTAAGGCTCCTACCCTGTCCCACCCCACCAGTTCTTATTCATTGAGGTCCCTTTGGACTAATAATGTCTTTCTCCAAATACTTCCTTGATGTCCAAGACAAAGTAAATTGAGAAAATTTCAAGAATGAGAAATTTTTAAGGATTTTAATTTTATGAACCATCTTTTGGAGAAAAGCATTGCCTTATAATCCTATATGTATACTGAGTATTTGTCAAATATATTTGCTTATCTCATCTTAGATCAAGGACCAAATGACATAAGATGACATGGAAAATTTGGGAGGAGGAAGGGTATTGTGCAACTCTAAGAATTTATCTCAATTAACTTACGCCAGTGGCTTTCCGAGAGAAACAGTTTTGTCCCCCAGGGAACATCTGGCAGTGGGGGAGACATTTTTCTTTGTCACAACTAAGGGAAGGGACACAATTAGTATGTAGCAAGTAGAAACCAAGGACATTGCTAAGCATCATATAGCTTATAAGCTTCCACCACCAAGAACGCTCAGGCCCAACACGTCAACAGTGCAGTTCTGAGAACCCATGCTGACACCCGCTCAAGGACAATTGGCTGAAACCGAGCAGAAGGCAGTGGTGACTCCCTGGGGAGGTCTGGTCCTGGGCTCCCTTCCTTCCCTCTCTTCTCAGATGACATGGTTGTCTCACAGTCCTGTGTGTTTTCCCACTTTCTTGAGGCTGGGAGTTTCTGCTCCACCATCTACTTTTCTTCCCTCTCTCATCTCAAACCCCATGTCTTTCTGTGAGTGAATAAATGAATGAATCATCAATCAATCAATCAATGATGAATTCTGAATCAAAGATATGAGTGCACCTAGTTTAGTTTTGTGTACTTCTGAAGCATTGGTTTTCAAGGGGTGAGAGTGTTTCTTGATCTTTTCTACCTTCTTTTTCCACTGAGCTGTAAGATATAGATGGTTTTAGAAGTAGGGCAGGTATCAAAATGAAGCATGTCAGATTAAAGTAGAGCACATAAGGGCAAGAGTCCTGGAGTTAGCTCTACCTCTTACCAGCTGGGTCTTATGGGACAATTGGTTAGAGCTCCGGGCATCTGTTTCATCCTTTGTAAAATGGAGATGATAATGGTTCTTACCTCACAGGACTCCCCTGAGAATTGAGATAATGTAAGTAAATGCTTGGGAGAGGCCTAGCTTCTAATAAGTACTCAGTAGTGTCTGCTATTAGAATTATAGTATCAAAGGTTTGGAGGTCATGGGCGCTGCCTCAATATGGGTAGACTATGGGATCATTTGGCTGCCTGTTTAATGCGTCTCCTCTTGGTGGAGTGATCGCTATATACAATACTTTCCCGTCTCTTGTGATCCCTCAAGATTTTAGATAATTAAGGGTTTTCAATTTCTCTGCTCAAAGTCTTACCTAACTGCAGGATTAAGGGACAGTGTGAGCAGAAAAACTGAGGACCACTGGCAGAAGAAGGTCCATGATCACACCGTCCACTCCTCTGAAAGGTGAGCCAACCTACAACTCCCTTCACAGGGATTTCCTCATGGTTTATTTGGTTGCTGTTAACTGACAACAAGTGAAGTGTCGCGGGCTGACTGGGAAGTGGTCAAGAGTCATTTTAAGTACTTCGTTGTAGGTTTCTCCACACCCCAGGAAACACATTTTCGGGCAGTAAAATATATTTAGTGTCGAAGGCCCCATCCCTCTGCTCCGTGTTGTGGGTAACGCACGTCTTTCTGCAGGAAGGTCCAACACCTCCCTCCACGTGAAGCTGCGTCAGTCCACAGGTATGGTGGGTGTCACTTCCCAGCTTGCTTGCACAGCCTGTGGGACATCTCTGCCCATGACAGGTAGGGCAGAGGGAAGGCGTTTCGACCATCAGCCTTGAGTTAACCCCCTTTGCATTTTAACATTTATCTCAGACAATTTGAACACAATTTTAGGAAAAATTGCCTCTCCCTTTCCGAAGTGACCCTGATGAATGCTGATGTTTTTATGATTATTAATAAAAATCTCAGAGACGGAATTTAATGGGCACACAGAGACTATAAAAAAATCACTCTTTGCCTTGGAAAATTGTATATGTAAAGAATGATGGGGGAACTTTTAAATGAGAATGTTCAAGTGGAAAGTCAGGGTGCAGAAGGCAGAACTTAAAGAATCAGCTGTGGCAGCTTTCAGCGCTGAATTTACTTCCTGCAGAGGACTTTATGGGCCGTTTCCTAGGATTCGGGCACTTCCAGGAAGTGTCAGCAATGAGTCCGCCCCAGGCCCAGTTTCAGTTTAGCAGAGGTGGCCCAAAGTCTCTTAGGGAAAATGCGTTGTTAAAGATTCTTTAGTTTATTTTTCATCATCTGCTTTGCTTTCCCCGCCCTCTGTTTTGTTCTCTCCCACCCACCCCCCCTTGGATTCTGTCAACATATTCTCTGGCATTTCATGGATCAGTTCACTGAAACTGTGTAAAATCAAAGCGACTTGAAAAGAAACCCCAATTCCTTTTTAACCTCCAAATGAGAGCGGTTGAAAAACGAAACAAATGCAAGGGGCATGATGAGTTAAACATTGATGCATCCAGAGTGAACAGGAAGGGCAGAGCCCCTGACATCTGGTTAGAAGTCAGTTTCATAATTCATGCAGATATTGGGAAGAACATTCCTCCGTGAAGCCTAGAAAAATTTAGCTTTGTTCGGTGCCAGGGAATAAACCGGCATTGTTTCTATGTTTGGTCTTACTTGAGGAAGCAAGGGGTGCTGGAAGCAATACGGAGTCCATGCAACTGCCGGACTTCTGCTTCCTCCAGCTCGTCCACCCTCAGCTTTGAGACTCCTATAAAGTCTTGCATTTAAACTGGATTCCTGGAAAACTTGGTAATTACCAGCCCATAATGACAGGTTGACTAATTAATGGCGTGCATTCAAAAATGAAGGTGAGACACACAAGGAAGCCAAATTTGATAATGAACAGATTCGAAACAACCAGCTGACTGAGTATTGCGTAGGTAGGTCCAGGCCATGTTTTTGTTTGCATTCTGTGTTAATTTTAGAAACTGTAAAACACAACATGCCAAACCAGTTTATTGAAACAGCGCTACCTCCCAGAGGCTACCAATTCGATGTCTTACAAAGGACAGGTGGTAGCTGAAGCAGCCCTCTCTGAGCTATAGGCCAGAGCCCCATGCAAACCAGGGTGGGGCGTGAGGTGGGGGTCCAGGAAACCCACTGGCTCAGCAAAATGCAGGCTTTGATGGTTTTGGTTCTGCTTGATGTCTCTCTGCGTATTCTTCCGTTCATGTGTTTGTCTTTATGTTTCTATTTATTGCATAATTAGCTCAGTTCTCATTGCCAGTGTAGACCAGGGAAATATTTTGATTGGGAATATTGGCTTTTTACTCTGTTTATGGACTAAAAAGGCCTAGGAAGGAAACTGACCATTTCAAATAATTTACACATATTTATTCCTGAAGGTACATTGAATTGTTATGGACCTTTAAAACCCAGCAAGGTCCAGTTGTTTTTTACAGAAGGAAAGAAAGAAGAAAGGAAAGGAAGAATGGAAGGAGAGAGGGAGATGAATTGGTTTGTGATTCTAAATTCAGACAAACTCTGAAGAAACACTTGCCCTTTATTTAACTAATAAATACTGGCTGCTAAATTGTTGAACTTTAAATCATATGATAAAGTGGTACTTAACAAAGGTATATACAATAAAGACAAACATTTTTGCTCCCATGGGATCTTTATTTAAAACTAGGGAAGATAATCTTAACAGAGCATCATATCATAGCAAATATAGTAGCAGACTTATTACAAAATTATAAATGTTAATTTGGGGGGGTTTTTTTTGGTACCAGGGATCGAACTCATGACCTCACACTTGCCAGGCAGGCACTTATGCCACTGAGCTAAATCCTCGGCCCTATAAATGTTAATTTTTGAATCACATTTTTATGAAAGCTGTCACTGAGTACAACTCACCATGTAAGTCTCTGTCTTACTAAAATTAACTGTCCACTATTTAAGAGACCACAGTACCTAATGCAATTCTGTGGGAATTAAAACAAGCTTCTGTTTTAAGGGGAGCTTTTGCTAGACAGGAAAGTCCCCCCCCCCCCAGAATACCAGGGAGAGATACTTCAGATAAGCATTCAGAATTCCCTCCTGGCCAAGCAAGTGAGCCAGGAAAATAGCAAAAAGACTGGGGAGGAAAAAAAAAAAAATCTCAGCCAAGACTCCTGTGGCAAATGGAAGAGATGTGGGGCAGCTCACAAGTTGAACTTTTAGCTGTTTTTCTGGGTTGTTAGCTCTTGGGTACAATTCATTTTATTCAGAAGCAGTTCTGGGTTGAAGGCATCCTTTCTGGCAAAAATAAATAGATAAATAGATAAATAGATAAATAAATAATTCGGGAAGAATTTGGCTTTTCTTTTTTTCTTCCTCATTAGAATCTATTTGGACTCCGACTCTTACGTTTTCCCCAGCCTTTCTGTTTCATGCTAACTCTTTAAAGGAGAGAAAGGAACATAAAACAAACAGCAGCTAGAAGCAACTTCTCTTGTACCTACTGCTGGAGGTTCCTGTGAAGGTATTTAGAAACAAAACACAGCTCTTCCTTTTGCCGTAATGAGCATTTAGGAAGTGCTCCTAGCAGGCCATTGGTAATGAGAAAGAGGCATGGTTTTGATTTACTATTGTAGTTTAAATAGATTTAAATCCAGGGAAATTGTTTTGTTCTAATTTTTCTATTGGTTTTTTTCTCAGTTCACCAACTTCTCAAAAAAAAAAAGGCTTTCCCAAAGCAGCTGCGGTTTCCCAGTATGATAAGACAAAGCAGCCGGAGAGAAAGTTTTGTTGTTGTTTTCTTTGTCTCGCTTTTTCCTCAACTGCAAGATTCAGATTCGGAGGCCCCCGTGGAAGCCCTTGGAGGGCTCTTGGCGAGTATGGACCGTTATAAATGAAACACAAATCAAAAGCATCGTTTCACTGGCTCCTTTAGGTTCTTAAGCAGAAGAATGTTCTGATCACTGAAGCCATTTCAGGGCTGAAATTAGAAAGTAATAAAAAATATCACACTCTCCCTGGTGGGTATTACATTTAATTGGTTCCCCAGCAGGAGTCCAACTTTAAGTCAGAAATGCTTACCCCATTGGTCTTTGCTTAGTAAGGACCGAATGCAAGCGCGACCAAGTAAGTAAGCCATCAGGAAACGGAAAACAAGAAAACCAGAGGCAAATTTGGAAATAAATACATTGGGGCTAGAATAAAGGGGGAGCAAAAAACATTATCTTAAATTTCTTTAAACACACTCCACACCAGACAAGAAGTTTATGTGTTCAGATCGCTTTGGACCAATACCCCTACTCGGGACTGAAGTTATTCTTTGGATTAAATTCTGGCTGCGGGATGTTCTCCAGGAGAAAATGGACTGCGCTCACATGCTCCTGGCTGTTTGGGATTTGTCTTAAAAATGCAGCCAGAGCCTTGATTCACAGCCCACTCTTGGCCTGAGAGCAGCATTCCCGGCCAGTCCGGTTTTGTGCTTGTGGAGTTTGGGGCTTGCAGAGTCATCCCGGACTGCTGGGACGACACAGCCTGACACTCTGCTGCCACCTTCTGTCCCAGCTGTCACGGTGACAGGAGGCTCAGCTCAGGGCCATCCAGAAAGCTTGGTGACTGGTCCCTTCTGCCCCCAAGAATCGGGTTCCTTGGAATATCTCTCAGGACTTCGGGGGTTTGGCTTCTTGAAACGGCCTCTCCCAGCACTAATGCCAGCGTGTTTGCTGGCCTCTTCCCCTTGGCCCTCTCCTGCTCCCCCGACAGACCTGGAAGTTTCCATAGGTAGAGGGATCTGGAAAATGAAATGGAAAGCGAAGGCAGGGCTTTTTGTTTTCAAACGACTGCACACTCTTGTCTGTATCATTGCCAAAGACAAATGGGATGTCGCAGAGGAAAGGAAAAGTGAGATTGAATAGCGGGAAAAAGCCCTGACAGCAAGATCTATTGCCCTGTGGAGAGGCATCCCCAGGGGTGAGCTATTGGTTGAGATATTTAAAACTCGAGTGGACAAAACATTAGACCCTTCACCACAGGGAACAACTCGACAGCGGCTCTGGGGACCTGACCCTCGTGAGCACAGAGGTCCTTCCCAACTCTTAATTTTTCTGATTTCTCAATTGACTTCCCATTCTATAAAAAGTATTTGGTTGCTGCTGAGGGATCCAACTGCTTTGACATTCGGTTTGAGGTCAGGATGGCTTCAGTATATTTTCATTTTGGGGCAGCATTAAAAAATTCTCCTGCACCTACTTTCTTTGAGCTAAAGAGAAGCAAATTCACATAATTAAGCCTATAAATACGTACGTTAGGCAGGACATGGAGAAGTCTGCTTTTGACCAGTGGCCAGCGCAGGACTCTCAGAACACCCAGGGATCTGCCAGTGGCCTCTGGCAAATGCTCACCCCCTTCTGAGTCACCAGTGTTGGTTTGTTTGTCTCATTGGTCAGGACAATGATATCTGATGCCAGTTGGGAACACTTCGGAAGAGCCGTAAGGGTGGAAGAAATGGCTTGGTTCATGTCTCCCTGCCAAATGTTCCTTTGTGTGGATTTTACACTTCTCTGATTCAGGCCTGAAATGGGGAGGCAGAAGGGAGGGAGTAGGGTGGGGTGTGGCACCACGTCCTCCGCTGGTTGGATCTTCTTCTCTAGAAGACTTGGGCCCACAGCCCAACTGATCATTATTAGGCTCCCCATAATTGCCAGGCATTGGGCCAGGAGCTGGTGTGTCAAAGTGGACACAAACAACAAGAGACAAGCGAACAAATGGAGCCCGTAAGGATAAATCCCTCAGCAATATTTCACTGTTTGGGGGGCAAAGTTTAAAATCCCACACTCTGCAAAGCATCATGTGACCCAATCTCTTCTTGCGCCTTCCCTCCCTTCTCAGCCCTTTCTCCAGGCTCTGCTGCTCTGGAAGATGGGCTCCCCTCTGTTTTTGGCAAGCCCCATTTCTTCTTGTCTCAGTGCTCAGCTGCCCCTCTCACCTGATATGTACTTCTTCCCACCCTCCAGTTCCCAGCTGAAGGCTGTGCACACAGAGAAAACTTCACAGACCTCTTGGGCCAGGTCTCCTGGGCATTTGCTTCCATGGTCCTTGCCCCTTCTCCATCAGAACATATGCCATAGAGATGGCTCAGGAGGCCAGCAGTGGTGAGCGTCCATCCATCGCCCCCCACAGGTCATGCCCCCTGCAAGTAGGCACTTCGTCTAGGGTCCGCTTCTAGGCTCTTCCCCAGGGTCTTGCTCACAGCACAACTATGGAATGGACAAACAAAGGGCTGGATTAGCAGTCCATGACACCCGAGCCTTGGGCTACTGTCACTGAAGTGGATAGCAGGGCTTCTGCCTGGAAGGGCTTCCTAGAGGAAGTAACATACTAAAGAGTTTCCTGTAGGGCAGGGTCCAGGACAGTTTCTACCGAGCACGTGCCCATGGCCAGACTAGGAGTGGGGCCATGTTTCAATGTCTTGATATTAAATAATGCACGTCTTCAGTAAGCGGTTCAAGCAGTACTGAAATGTATAAATACTAAGAGTTCCCCTCTTTGCTCCCTGTACACACCCTATTTTTCCACCCTATTATCACCATTGGTAATCATGGGTGGTCTCCTCCTCCCTCTCAAGCTGTTTCTTTGTACTTTTCCTCAATAATTTGAAATTATTTTAAATAATGTTCTATTCTGCTCCAAAAGGTATATTGAGGTCTTAGGGAGGAGCCTAACTCATTGTTTGTCAGGTCTGGGGACCTTGGGCAATCTAGAGGGGTTCATAGGCATTGGCTTACTTTCATGAAGTCGGAGAGATGCATTGGAAGAGATTTTTACATTGTTTAAATAAAGCACCCGTGACCCTAATTTCCTAGCCCTAGACAGAGGTCTTGGTCTGGAGGGATAGTTTTCAATAGGTATTGTGATTCTTGGGTCTGTCACAAAAAATGCAAAGCAGGAACCATCAGGAAATCTAAGTAGAAGGAAAAATATGAATAGTTTAAATGTATTGATTAATGATTTACAAGTTCAAGGCCTCTCTCTTTCTCTCTCTCAGTCTCTGTCTGTCTCTCTCTCTCTCTCCAGCGATAGTCTATTATCTACATTTTACAGACCAATCACAAGAATTCAAATATCTTTCTTCAGAAAGTTTCTTTTCCTTATTTACTCTGTCAACCAACATCTCACAAGAATTCCCTCAACAACACTCAGGAGAAGGATGGTATTTGTGATGTATTTCAAAAACTGGTTCTGGAGAAAAAGAAGTTTATAATCCACATACTAAAAACCAAAAAATAGAGTACCTTGAAAACACATGGTTGGAGATTTTTTTTTAGAGATGTTCACTTTTATTATTCTTAATTCTCCAGTATAAGCACAGCTTAGTTGACAAAGACAATAAAATAATTGTAAAAGAAAAGTCATATAAAGGACTGGGTGGGTGCAATTCACAATGACCCTGATCATGCAGTGGGGGTTGGGGCGAGACTGGGAGCTACCATAAAGCAGATAGCCCCCATTCCCCAGCCCCCACTGTGGTGTGGAGATACGCCCAGTCAGCAGCATTCTCCTCAGAGTCCAACAGCAGCCAGCCAGAAAAACAACCTTATGAAAGCACCTAAGAGGTGCTCATAATAATGGTAGAATGTTCTTGAGTTGACCAGTCATTTTCACTGATAAATCCATTTAGCAGTCCCAATGATCCCGTAGCATAACAGGAATCATTTCCACATATTCCAGTTGAGTCAGAGACTCCAAGAAAGTGAAGTATTTTCAGCTCCCACGGATAACAGGGTACAGAGTGAGGACTTTCAAGTCCATATCCTGTCCTGCATCCTCACACTTAGCCAGACACCAAAATAGCTCATGAATGAAGCTTACAAGCTCAGGGTGTCTAAGTCCCAGCTCTGATCTGTGTGTGAGATCATGCAAGTGAACATTTCTTAAAAAAAAAAAAAAAAGTTCAACTCTCTGTTTGCAACGTACTGTAGTTTTTGATTTTTAGTATGTGGGTTATAAACTTTTTATCTCCCAGAACCAGTTTTTAAAATAGCACACCTATACCATCCTCCCCTTGAGTCTTGTGGAGGGAATTCTTGTGAGATGTTGGTTGGATGTTGGTTGGAACCTCATGAAGGAATCAGGTGGGCATTCCCAACCCTAGCAGATTGGAATCAGATTTCTCCCCTGCTTACAGTTGTTGCAATTCCATGTGTGGGAAAGCTGATCTTGGTTTGTAACACGGCTTGTGAATGTCTAGTTTTTTTTTTTTCTTTAAAGACTCAAACATTTGCAGAGCATGTAAACACATCTCCTCTTGTGCTCTGTAGACTCTTTTCTCCAGCAAATATGTGTGAAATCTCACACATATTCACACTCTTGGAGGCCAGGGGTCTGATTGGAGATGATGGATGAGGCTGTTCCCCATGTGTCTGTCACAGGCGCCAAAACACCAGAACCAAACCAGACCAGATGAAAAGCTGTGGCACCAGCCCCTACACTTTGCAGCATGTTGTCACCTCATTTTGGCATCAGGAAAAAAGACCAAGGGGGTCAACCCTGATTCTAAGCCCCAAGAAGCAAAACAGATGGCTCTCTCCACCCAGATTGTCATGTGCCACAGCCCATTGCACTCCCTGCCTTGGCCACTCCAAGGCTACTGGTTCCATTCCTCCACTGCTGGCCAGCTCTGCCTTCCATGCTACAAGACAGGTCCCGAACAGGACTCAGTTGCACTGTAGGGAACGACAGCCCCTTATTTGAGGCAAGTGGAGATCCTGGAGCTCATCATTGCTTTGACTCTCTCAGTGGAAGAAGACACAGAACTGTAGCAATGTTGAGAATACCTTTGTGCTTTACAAAGTACCAAGCACTTCCATGCTGCGACCGCCTTTGACTGTCCCAGCCACTCTAAGTAGAACAAAGGTCTTGCCTCTGTCTCAGGAGAGAGGGTACTGGGGCCAGAAAGGCTGAGCATTTTGCCCCTGTGGTAATGTGACTAGGACTTCCTGCTCACTATTGCTTCCCCCAAAATATGTCTCAAGAGTTCCGAATTAATCTGCAGTACATGGAGCAGACAGTGGAATTGGAGGAATGACCTGAAGCCACCAGCTGCCAAGGACTTTGACTCTCTTGACACCCCTGCCCTCACCTTGCACTCGACCTTCACCTTCGGTTCCCTGCTGGGGTCTGCACAAAAGCAGTAGACCCAGCCCCCAGTGTTGCCTGGTGGCCTCCTTCTCTCTATGCAGCCACTGTCACAGTCTGAGCAGAAAGTTGACAGTGACTGGCAGCTGATGTGTCTCTTTGAGGAATGATGGGGAGCAGGCAGCCGGTATTTTGGGGGAGTTGTCCCAGGTGATATTTCTCAAACTTGTTTTGAAAAACCAAGGGATCAAGTCTGGTTAGTGTCTCACCACTCCAGAAGGGCTGGCTGTGGGTAGATCAGACATGGCGATCCTGAATTGCCCCAAGGTAGAAACAATTGCTGAGAGAGAAACATGGATTTTGACCTGCAGGAATTTAAAGAGGAGACACATAAGAGTTGCATTGGCCCTTGGTTGTGGGAGTTGGGGCCGATCAAAGAACACAGTGTTTGCCATGACCCTGGCCACTCATTTCCACGTGGATTTGGCTTAGGGACTGGGCACAGGTGTGTAACACCTTTCCCCAAGGGCCAGCCACTGGGTCATGATTTGCATAAAACTCTGCCATGAGAGATCTACCTTATTTAAACAGTTTCACATTCTGGAAAAATCTCAACCTTTTTTTTCTTCTCCAGTCTTATCTCCTGCCCCTTTCTCAATCATTTCGATCTGCTTTATCAAAAGTGGCCTTTGGTGTCATTCGGATCAGGGCAGCAGTAAGCCTCCCTAGTATATTTTGTTTGCTTATTGACTGAATTTGAAAGAAAATTACCACTTTAATAACAACAGCAATAATAAAATAACAAAGACCTATGGACTATACTACAAACCTCATAAACATGATCATATTTAATCCTCAGACTAGGTACAAATATATTAGTATCCCTGGTTTATAAATGAGAAAATTCAAGACTTAACATGTTAATCAACTTGCCTAAAATATGCTGGCAGGAAGCGCCTGAGATCTATACTCAGTACTCTCTTACTTTAGAACCTTGCATCTTAGGGTTACATTGGTTAGTGACCCCCAGATGCCAAGTGTGCAGCCTGGAGGCAGTATTTATATTTTGGCCCCATCTGTACTTCTGCAAATAAAATTCGACTAGCAGGCTGCCTCAGTGACAGACTCTGGAAAGTGGAGCCTTTCTCCCGTTGATTCTAGAGTTAGTCTTTCCCCTGCAGTAACAGAACCACTTTGAAGGCTCAGCCCTGACTATATGAGACCTCACAGTAGCAGAATAAGAAATAAAATCCTTCAAATATAATCCCCCCTTTTGAACCAAGTGCCTCCAAAGCAAATGTAAGACATGTTTAGGGTAAGTATATTCTGTGTTCTATACTTATCCTTAAAATCTAGTCATTGTTTATCTTTAAATCAGATGATTTGATATTCTGTATTTTTATTAGCTAATTCTAATATCCTTATTGGAATTCAAAAGATACATGTCTCAATCAAACAAAACAATGTGACGTGGGTCTGTGTCTAAATGCATCTCAGAGAAGTCATTAGTCATTAGAAGTCATTAGTATGATTAGTTATTACAATAATAACAATAGTTAAGTACTGTCACACTAGGATTTCCAAGAATTAGGACTGGCACAAAACATTTGAGATAAATGCTGTTGTAGCATATACTGGTGACTTTTGGCTCTTAATTAGAATGACTTTCTGTCCTGGGTAAATGTTAGAATGACATAGGGAGGTTTAAACTACTAATGCCAGTGTCCCGCCCCTGAGATTCCAGAGTAGCTGAGTATGGCCTCACCAGGGAGACACTGCACTGACAATACATGATCTGTGCCTTCCAAGGCTTCACAAAGGGCAGAGAATGGTCTTGGTGGCCACCTGGGAGGAAGAGGGAACCCAGAAGATGGGAAGATGGCGAAGGATTGCATAGGTGGAGAGGGGCAAGGAGTCGATGCCAGATGAAGGGATTGGTTTGGAGCAGAGGGCTGCGAAAAAAGAATGTGTAAGGCAGGCACCAAGGACAGCCATTCAAATTAAAGTGGCACATCTAGCCAGGTGTGGTGGCACACACCTGTAATCCCAGCATTAGGGGGCTGAGGTGGGAGTACTGCAGCAAGTTCAAGGCCAGCCTAGGCTACCTAGGAATACTCCGACCCAAACAAATAAACAGTAAACACGATGGCACATCTAGGCAGGAGTAGAATTTATTTAAACTATCTGGTTATATTTCCATGTAAAAAAATAATACCAAAGTTGTGGGATATGGGAAAACAGAATAAACAAGATAAAGAAAAAATTGATGGTCAATCTGTCATGAAATAGAAATTACATAAAATTTGGCTACTCTCTGGCCCTGAAGCAAGGCCAGCAGATCGCTGTAGCTGCTGGTTTCAAACAGGAGCCTAAAGAGAATTCTTTCTGTGGTCTGTTGGCCATTTCAGAACTTTGGAAATGTAATGATTAATTCATCAGAAAGAAATAGCAGGTGAGTATGGTGGACTTTAGGGGGCCTGCAGGGGAGAGACCCTGGCTCGTTGGGACCTGTACCATGCAGTTGACTCGGGGTGCCAGGAGAACAGGGAGCTCCTCCCCTCTCTGGGGGGCGGCTGTGAATCTGCCAGCACGCGGGCTGAGAATCAAACATCTCATGTCATCCTGTATCCCATCCTGTATTGTCCCCCCTCCCCCCGCTTAGCAAGTGGGAGCCAGTAAACTGGACATCTTGTGAAGGGATTGGCTATGTTATTTAGTATGAACTCCCCGTATGCAAAGATATGGACAACCATTTGGAAGAAAACAAGAGACAATATGACAGATAGTGAAGATCTCTGGTTGTCTAGCTTTGAAATTTATGCTTTCTTATGTCCCGTTCTGTTCTGTTTTGTTGTGTTTAATTTTACCCCCTTTAAAATAAAAAAAAAATTGGCTACTCTTCTTGCCAAGAACACACCATATCATAATTTTGCACCTAATATTTTAACATGTAACAGTATATTGCAAGCATGTTCCCATGTCATCAAGAATTTTTTGCAAACACCCATGCTGGCCACAGTGGTTGTTGTATGATTGATGTAGCTTATATAAGTCTTTTAATTTTTCTCCTAAAGTTGGATGTGCAGATTATATTAATATTTCTCATATTTGGCGTCTTGATTCGAGTTTGTAAAAAGTGAATAGAAGAGTATGAATGTTGATGTTGCCTTACTAGTCCATGGGCTAAAGGAATTTGCAGGTACTTGTATCCAGACTGCTCCCTCAAGGCTGGGAAAAGAACCTGGAAGTCTTCAACATCTAAACCAGGGTGCAAGTTCATCGTCAGTCAAAATGGCGTCCACTGTGGCGTATTCTAAACAAATGTGTACCGCTTTTTCTCTCTAGCCCCAAAGCACAGTTCCCAACAAGCAGCGAGCTGCTTCTTCCTACTGTAGACCTCTGTCTAGCCAAAGAACTACCGTTGGAACCTGAGATATTTTTAACAGCCAATTAAATAGCTGTAATTGGATAGAATTGTAACTTCTTTGCCTCCAGCTGGGAGCCATAATCTGTTTCACACCTGAGTGTTGTTGTACTTGATTTTCAGCACTTTTGTGGAGATGAGTACAAGGAGAGAGCCCTCTCTCACTTTTCAATATATAGAGTATTTTTCCACCATTTTGGAAGAGTCACAGGTAGAAAGACTGTCATTACTATCTTTGAGCCCAAGGATTTAGCACCCAGCTCTCTCTGAGGCTGCTATTTAAAATGTCAAAGCAATATAGAAACAGTCCAATCAAGAAGGAACAGTGGTCTAGCCCGAGCCTCAGATCATGTGCCAGGTGGGAACCAAATGGAATTGGGTACCAGGCTCACTTGGCCCAATTGCCAAGGCTGTGGGAATGACGAGTAGTCTTGGCTACTATGGTGAGTTCTATCCGATTTAAAAACATGAACCAGATGCAGGTTTGTGGGTTGGAAAATCAGCTCAATTAGGAGAGACCAAAGAAGCTTGAAATGCATTCTTCATATTTAATACTTTTTTGAAAAAAAGTTAGAGTTCTACAGCTGAATTCAGAGAAAACAGCAAGGAGTGTTTCTGGCCTTGATCTACCTGTTACCAGGTCCCTTTCCTTGCTGTGGACACACCTGTATTTTATGTTCAAACTGAGCTTATCCCTGGCCTTAGATGCCGATCATCAACTCTATAGAAGCCTTGGATATTGGATTAAGGCTTCTTGGACCTGAGTGCACAGCAGAATCACCTGGAATAGGGGTATGCCAAACTTCAGATTGAAAAACTCCATTTCACATTCAGTAGGTCTCAGGTGGGGGGTACAAGGGGTTCCCAAGCGATGCTCCCACCACCGTGGGGACCAGCTTTGGGAATGATTATGTTAGATTTTGAAGCTTCCTTTATACTAAACATCTGATCTGAGACTTGGAAATCCACAGTCATTTTGCAACCTCTCTCATCACCAGGGCAGTCATCACTAAATAATCTGTTCTTTTTCTCCCCCTGGGTCCAGACTAGTCTCAAAATTCTTCCAATACAGACACACACACACAAAAAAACAATCTTCCAATGCAGCAGTTTAGAACTTTGAAACCAAAGTTGCTTCGCTGAGCAGCAGCACTGACACCTTTTGGGATTCTGACTGGAATCTGGAATCTCCAATCTTTCTTCAGGACCATTGGACCAACATCTGCATTGAACCAGATCCTGAATGAGCTCTATACCCAGTCCAGTATGAGAAGGCTGGATCAGGCAGCAAAGATGAGAGCTCACAGAAATCCATTATATACCTTCTTATAAGTAGCTGATTTTTCTGGACCTCCTAAGTTGACAACCTGAAATATTAGCTGATCTCTGGCTGGGATCCTGGGCTACAGAACTCAGTAGCTACTCACACAGGTTTTTCTACTCTGCACCGAACAGGGAATAGGGTTTGTCCTTTGCCTACCTTCATAGTCCTGGAGAGTCACTTGCTTTCCTTCTTTAGAAAACATTCCCCAAAGTCAGCCTTGCAGGCCACTTCAGTAGAAAAGAACACTGGCTTGGGATGTAGCAAAACAGGTTTATACAGTTTTGTATGCTTGATTAAAGACAAGAAGGAAAAAGTGAGGTCCAGCCTTGAATATCTGGCTGGAAGGAACCATGGTGATGGCCAAGTCCTAGCAGCAGAACCACGTGACTTTGGGTGTAGGTGATCACGGTGGGAGAAAAGCCCAGGCAGGGTGTGTGTTGGAAGGGGTGACCGAGGCTAGGAGTATAAAAACCTTTGGTCTCCACAGGAGGTCTGATGTAACCTGTCCCACCAGCATTCCCAGTTTCTAAAGAAAGAAAGAAAATGGCTCTTAACTCAGTTTTTATTATGGAGTCCTTAGAGAATATCCCTAATCTGTGCATTCTCT
>PVJX010026151.1:0-26172 GCA_004027295.1 Dolichotis patagonum | reverse complement strand
CTTATCCAGATGTCTGTTTCTCTTCTCATGTTTGGGAAGTTTTCAGCTATTACTTCTGTAAATATCCTCTTGATATCATTTGGGCTGTCCCCTTCTTTTTCATTTATCCCTATTAATCTTATGTTATTTTTCTTTGCATCATCATGCAGGTGTTGAATTGTTATTTCCTGATTCTTTGTTATTTTTAAAAGATCTTGTCATTCCTGCTCACTGGCTGCAATCGTATCTTTGGGGTCTGAAATTCTGTCTTCACTTTCATTGAGGCAGTTTTTACAGCTTTCAATAGAATTTTTCATTCCCTGTATATCTCTTTGAATATGCTTTATGCATTCTGTGTGTTTCTTATATTGTTCTTTGAGGGATTCTATCTGTTTGCTTTATTCCTCTAATTTTTTAGCTGTGTTGTCACTAGATGCGTTCACTATTTCTTTCACTGTTTTTATCAATTCTTCTTTTACCTTGGAAAGTATTTCTGGTTTGAATTTCAATTCTTCTTTTACCTTGGAAAGTATTTCTGGTTTGAATTTCTCCATTGCTTTCCCTATTTGCATATTTATTTCATTTGATATCATTTCAGACATTTCAGGTGTATGGCTTCTTTATTCTTCTATGTACACAGCTTCTAAGCTTTCTTGGGGAGGGCTAGGGCTTTGAGCCTGCCTTTTTTTCTTTCCTTTTGTCATTTTTCTATATTTCCTTACTTTGAGCAGTGTTCCAAAGCTTTCTCTGCATGTGTGGCAAATTACCTGTTACACCCTCAGTTCCTGGAGGTGCAGTGGCTCCCCCACAGGCTCTTGGCTTCCTCACAGGGTCCTAACTCCCCTCTGTGGGCTCCTGGCTCCCTAAGTGGTAAGGCAAATGCTGGGTGTGGCCACCCCAGAGCCTGTGGAATCTCAGGCAGGCCAGGCCACCATCCTTTGTCCCAGGCAGGTCTCCAGGAGGTTCCCCGTGAGTGAAGGGTGGGCCTACAGGTCCCAAAGAGTCAGGCCAGAATGTTGGTTTCTGAAAAGTTCCCAGTCCCAAACAGACCTGGCCAAGATGCCAGTCTGCACAATATTCCCAATCCAAACAGCCTGGGCCACTCTGCGGGTCCAAGTGTTTCACGTCCCAAAGAGACAAGCCGAGATGCTGCTTTCTGGGACACTTCCTGGGGGTGAAGGGCGGGGCTATGGGCCGCCCAGATGTAGGTCTCCAGGCAGTTCCCTGCGGATGAAGGGCGGGCCTACCAGTCCCAAACAGTTGTGCCGAGATGCAGGTCTGCGCAGACTTTCGATCCAAACAGCCCAGGCCACTCTATGGTTCCGAGAGTTTCGGGTCCCAAAGATGAAACATGAATTTTTCAAAGATCAGAGTTGACTTGATTTTAATCCTACATCTACTTTTAACTGTATATTGGTCAGTTTACGCTTTACTGAGACCAAGTATCTGAGACACTTGACTCGAAGGGAGAGTGTTTTGGCTCATAGTTTTAGCAGTGCTGGTCCACAGTGAGTGGGCTAACATCATGGGAGAAACCTCGCGGAGAAGGAGTCAGCAAAGGAAAGGAATTTCTGGTGGCCGTGAAGCACAGGAGAGGAACAGCACCAGCAAAAGTCACATCCCCCAGGGCACGTCCTTAAGATCCAGCTCCTCCTGGTCCCAGCTCTTAGAAGCACATTCAGACATGAGTTCAGGGGATTAATCCACTAATGAGTACAGAACATGCACGATCCAATCATCTGTCCTGAAATCTCTTCCCTCCGCTAATTGACAGTTAAAATTAACTGACAGAAATCATGCTATATTAACTTGGGTAAACTGCTCAAGATTTTCTAAATCCTACTTACATGAAACCAATCACTGAACTATACGGCCATGAAAGTCATTTCTGGTTTCAAAATATAATAAATATTTCACATAAGGAAATGCAACCTTATCTGTGATAATATAAAAAGATAGTATTTTAAATTATTGGTCAGTTTAAATGTAGTGTTTACTTGAAATAAAATTTTATGTTTGAAACAGAAACTTTTTAAAAATTTTATTTAAAGAGAGAAAAAAAAAAACAAAACAAAACAGAAAAAAGGGCAGCAACAATACAGAATTCCAAAGGAAAAAAAGAAAAGGACAAAACAAAACACTAAGAAATCACTACTTGATAAGTTACATACTGTCATCTTAGAAGTAGTAGTTTAAGTTACAAAATTAAAGCATACAAAGTAGACATGCAAACAGTGAGGCTGTTAGCACTTTTGCTCAACAATATAACAAAAACAGTAATATGGTCATCTACCTTACATACTTAAACATACATGCAGTTATATCCTTTAGAGTACTTTTTTTCCTCTCTTTTTTACAGTAGCAATTACACATTTTAGGTTTTATTAGACCTACAGTTCTCATTATTTTTTATACTAGAGACACAATGGGATATTAATAAATATGATTTTTATTTATTTCACTAATGAGGATAGTCTCAAGTTGTCTCCATTTCCCTATGCAGGCCTCAAGATCATCCTTTTTCATAGCTGAGTAATAATGCATTGTATAAAAATACCACAATTTTTTCATCCACTCTGCAGTTGATGGGCATCTTGGTTGTTTCCAAGATTTAGCTATTACAAATTGGGCTGCTATGAACATGGGTGCACATATATCACTGTGACATGACCTTTTCAGTTTTTCTGGGAAAATACCCAGGAGGGGAATAGCTGGGTCCAATGCAGCTTCCAATCCCAGTCTTCTGAGAATTCTCCATATTGATTTCCATAGTGGTTGCACCAGTCTACACTCCCACCAACAGTGGAGCAGTGTTTATTTTTCCCCCCGCAGCCACGCCAACATTTGTTATCAGTTGATATCTTGATGGCAGCAATTCTTTCTGGTGTGAGATGATAGTTAAATGTTGTTTAAATTTGCATTTCTCAAATGACCAGTGATGGTGAACATTTCTTCATGTATTTATTGCCATTTGTATATCTTCATCTGATCTGTGTGTTCATCTCAGATACCCATATTTGGAGAGGGTCTTTGAATTTGGGGGGCTTGATGTTTTTCAATTCTTTTTATGTTCTTGATATAAGTCCTTTTTCTGAGGGGTTGTTGGCTAGAATTCTTTCCTATTTTGTGGGTTTTCTTTTCACTCTGTTGGTGATTTCTTTTGAAGTGCAGAAACTTTTCAATAATATGAGATCCCTGTTGTTGATTCTCTGAAGTGTTTCCCGTGCAGTTTGCATTTTGTTCATGAATTGTCTGCCTACTCTATGTCTCCAAGACTTCTACCTACCTTATCTTCTGGTAGATTTAGTGTTTCTCTTTTAATGTTTAGGTCTTTGATCCACTTAGACTTTGATTTTGTGTGTGGTGATAAGCATGAATCTAGTTTCAGTCTTCTGCATGTGGAGAGACAATTTTTCCAACATCCTTTATTAAAGGGCTATCCTTCCTCCAATGAACATGTTTAACACAAACTTTTAAATGTCAAATAATTGTTGTTAGTGGCCAAATAATTTTTTCCTGATTAATAAAGTGTACATAATTCATTATTTTTAGGATCATGGATTAGGATAAAATAAAAAACATTTTCAATGTTTGAATGCAGCAACAATTTGAATTGTTCATTTTGCTCAGAACTACACTTAATTGTATCCTAAAATATTTTCAGGCTAAAAGCTTCTCAAGATTTTCATATGAACACAACTTTAAATTTTTTTTCCTGTAGACTATATTCCACATGACATTTATAATTCATCTCTGTTTCTCCTCTGCAGCTATTATACTGCTTTCTGCTTTCCATTTGTTTCTCACTCCTGGAATAGTCTTTTCTGAAACTACCCCTCAACAGCAATTCCCTCTGGTCTGTTCTTAAAAGCATCTGGTGATGTTGCTGACAGTCGGGGAATTTCAAGGAGTACATGAGTGCAGCAACCTTAGTGATAAAAATAATTTAAGAATCGTTATTTCTTTAAGTTGTAATTCCTTTTGAGGTTTTATCCTTCCTTTTTTTCTGACTAAACCTCAATATAGAAAGTATTTTCCAAAATATACAGCCATATTTCATAGCTTATTTTTTAAAATTACATTGAAAATTGTAGCTGTAAAACTTTAAGTACTGGACAATTTTTATTTAACTATTTTATTGTGAAGAGACATTTATGTCTAGAACTTATAATTAGTCTAAATTAATGTGTGTAGTGTAACTTAAAATTTATTTGCCCTTAGTCTACGTCAAATCTTCCAGTGCTATCATACACATGGATGGGTGCTAGGTTGTATACAATGTTTAGCATTATCTAGATGTGATATAAATTTTATTTGTTTTACCATTTTACTACTCTTTTGAAATGATAATTGTATAAGTCATTTCTGATTATTATCAAATATATATTAGAAAAACATTTATAAAGTTTTAATAATGCTGTTAACTAAGAATGTTCTTACAAAAAATAATAGATATTATTAGCACATAAAATGATTATGAGATAATAATAGGGATAAAATTAGTTTCATGTATTCTAAAAACTCTTTGCACGTCATTAGAATATAAACTTTTATAATAATGAGAGGAGAAAAGAAATAATATTCCACTTTTAAATGATACTAATATAAAATTATACCCTCATGGTACTACACCACTGAAAATTTGAATTTTTATGTTCTTTAAAACTTTGATATATGCAATAAAAAATACTTAAATGATGTCTATTATTATGTGGTCTTGAGTATGATGAGGCAATTTGTATCTTTGCCATGAAAAGAATATTCCTGTGTAATTACTACTGCTATCCTATGATAAAGAGATATGATCACCCTCCCATTTTGTGTATCATACCTTTCTTAGTTAATTAGGTTTGAAAGGAAGTACAGGGGCAGTTTGTTTATTGCTGAAACAACAGCAGCCACTTCTGTATCCTAGTCACATGAAGAAATGGAGAATTAGCAGAAGGATTTTGATAGAGTCTAAGAAGGACCCATTACAAATAGAAATTCAAAAATTCTATGGCACAGAGTTTTTATCTAGAATTTTTGTAAAATGTTTGTAAAATGTTATCAGTATTTTGGAAAATTAACTCTATTGGCCCATCAGGTTTGAGAAGCACAAGAAAGATAGATATGATCTCATGTCAGGACCCCTTTTACATAATATCTGCTTAATAATTCTTAAAATGCCTTGTTACATGATCTAGTAACTGTTGCACAGAGTAGCATGCTACAGGGTGATCAGTTATGGTTTATGATCTATGAAAGGAGTTCTGCCCTCCAATTTAAATATTTAAATTGACTAAAGAATATACATTAACACACACACACACACACAAACAAAACAACCTAATTTTCTTAAATTTGTTTTTCACTGACATTGAAGATGTCTGGTAAATAGTATTTTAAATCAAAGCAATTACCTTCTAGAACAAAAAATCATATGAGGATAAAACAGTATACTTCTATAAGTAGGAATTTGACAGTGCATCCATAATGATATCTCTGGACAGTATAAATAATAAATTTAAAATATAAGTTTTTATTGTGTATTGGTATGGGGATAAAGATCTATGAATTCTTTTCATTTAGGGAAAAGAAATTGGAAAAACTTAGCTTTAAGTCAGTGTTTCATGGGTTGTCCCTTTTCCTTGGAAAAATACTTACAGCATGATACTGTACTGAAGTGTATCAGACAGTAGCCTTAAAAGAAGTAGAAAAATGTAATTTATTCCTCAATTCTTGTAGCTCTACATTAGTGTAAGATTTTCCCTATGCAAGTAGCGTATTATCTGAGGTGGTAAGGTTTCCTGTAGATTATAAGTCTTGTAATACTATTAAAAACTCTCATCCTATTCATAGCCCTGTCAAAGCTACAAGTAAAGTTGTACAGGTCGAATTTACTAGGCAGCGAAGGGGGCAGGACTATGTTCAAACTATTGCAGATGGGGGCAGGAGACAAAGCTTAGCTAAATCCATGCCTGCTGAAAACAGAGGCAACCTGGGGAAAGAGGTGGACTTGGGAACGCAGGCCAGCTTTGTTTGCTAATTGACGTTACCCAGAGTAAATTTTCTACTTTCTTCTTAACAAAAGGAAGTATTATAACTTGGAGCAAGTGGTCGCAGATGTTAGGCACCTACTTAACTACAGGGACAGGGAGAGGGAGCCCTAACAATAATCACATCTTCAAAAGCTACCTGGAATTATGATAGTATTGTCTTCTCAAGGGTCTGTATCATGGCCTTAAGTACTTGTTACTGGACAGTTTGTTAGTAATAGGTTTCTTTCTTTATCTTACTTTGCCCTGTTCCTTCAGTCTTGCATCTCCTTGTTCTGCATCTCTTGTACACTAAAGATTTAACAATACATTTTACAAAAATAACATAAATGACAATCAATCTTCTCTGGATCTCTGCTATCTTTACAATTAATCTTTGGGCCTTCTTCACCCTCAGGAGACCCGAGTTTATAAATCTAGTGAGGAAATATTCAAATCTGAACTTTTAAATTTACTTTCATTTCATTTTTTTGTGTGCTGTAAGATAAGGGTCTTATATCATTATTTGACATATGGATATCACTTTTTCTCATGGTCTTTGATCATTCATAATTATTTACTGAAGATCTGCTGACAGGATATGCCTTGTTTCACTTCTGAACTCTCTTTATTCACCTTGTATAGTTTTTATTTTCATGTCTAAGAAAATATGATTTCTATAGCTTTGGTCTTTTTGTCTCTCAAAACTGCTTTAGATGATGAGGATATTTTGGGGTTCCATATGAAATTTAAAGTATTTTTTATTCTGTAAAAAGAATGTCATTATGTTTGACTAGCGTTATATTGAATCTGTGCAGTATATTGAATCTGTGCAGACTAGCGTTATATTGAATCTGTGCAGTACTTTTAACAACATAAATTCCTCCATTTAATAAGCATGGAACATTGTTCCATTTATGTTTGTCTTCTTTCCAGATTTTCATCAGTGTTTTATAGTTTGGAGTCTTCACCCCTTTGATGACATTTAGTTTTTAAATGTTTCATTTGTTTTAGTTCTAGTATAAATGGAACTGCTTTAGCAATTTCATTTTTGTATACTTCATTTTAGTGTGCAAAAAACAATCAATTCTGTATGTTCATATTGCATTTTGCAATGTTAATTCATTTATTAGTTCTATTACTTTTACTTTTCTTGATAAAGTCTTCAGTTTTCCATTAGTAAGATTGAGACATTTTCAGAGACAATGTTACCTCTTCTACTTTTTTTTCAGTTTAGCTGCCTTTTGTTTCTTTTACTTGCCCAATTGCTATGATTAAAATTTCTAGTATTGTGATGAATTAAATGGCAAGTGTGTGTATTATCTTGTGTGCTTTATTTACAATAACACATTACTGTTATTTAATTAGTATTTCTTTTTAACCTCAACTGTAGAGTTTAACACTCCACATCAATAAAGTATTTTGAATTTGACCATATACTTACTTTTATTGGTTTTATACTTTTGCATATCTTTATGTAAGTGTCATATTTTTTCAGATTGAATAAATCTTTTTAGTATTTCCTATAAAAGAGGTTTATTGGTGATAAATGATGTTAACTTCAGGTTGCCTAGGAAATAATCTATCTGTCATTTTATCTAAAGAACCTTTATGAATAAATATTTTTTGGCCACAAGTTTTATTCTCTTTCAGAACTTTCAATAACCACCCTATTCTCTTGGGTTGCAAGGTTTCTGCTAAGAAATTTCCTAAGTCTTAAGTTTGTTCCCTTGTATTTGACAGGCAATTCACAGACACATTTATTTAAAGTAGGTACATTATTTTTTCCTTTTTCCTTAAAGTATTGCATTGCAGATTTTTGTTTTTCATTTTAGAAAACAAACACCTCCTCCTGACTCTACTCACTGATTTTGGGAGAGAATAACCTTCAGCCAAACTAGCAATTCTAGGGCTCTTTCAGATTATTTCTGTGAATGTATCTTCTTTGCCCTTCTTGTTCCCACTATGAGACGAAGAATTCTTAAACTGGCATGCTCTATGTGACAAAGACAGAATGTGTGTTGACAGTCACCTGTTTGTTTTCCCTAGGATGGTGTTTTCCACCATGGGCAAGGTGGCAGTGGTCTTCATGGCAGACATCCTCAGGGGCTCATGGAGGTGTCTACTGAGGCAGTCTGCAAAGTTTTCAGGAACATACATGTTGCTGAAGTGTGAGCCATTGTTACTTCTTCCTTGCTCACATCCTGTCCAAGCCAATTCAGGAATCCTGATTTTTCCAGTACATCTATAGAGGTGAGAAAGAGGTGGACTTCTTGGCACTTTTTGACCCCACTGGGGACGGAGGGCACTCACTCACTCTGCTCTCATTTTTAATCATGGAGGAAACTTGGGACACAGAGGTATCTCTTCACACCGAGCCAAGATGTAGATGAAATGAAACAGTTTTTTTCTTGTGCTCTTTTCTGTGTCTATTTTGAGATTGTTTTCCCACAAAATGAGTTGAACTTCTCCATTGACCTCTTGGGCTCCCACAGAAGGTCTGTTGCACACAAATGGCTGTGAAAATCAGTAGTGTGGAGAGATAATGTTCTACCATCTTACTGTTCTATAATCTTATTCTACTGTCTTGCTGACTTTGCTTTGAGGGAGGTCTGACATTGGAAAATGACAAGAGCAGTCAATATTTGCTAGAACATAACAATTGCAAGCATCATCTGTCCTGAATTCACTGTTTCTCCTACATCTTTATATAATACTGTTTCTCCCACATCTTTATGTAATTTTTCTGTTCTTTCCAATTTAGTGTGGATAGTAAACCAAAATTGAATGTGGTCATGACTTCATTTTTCCATTTGTACCGACTTTTCTAGGTAATGTTACCATAGTAGACAAAATTACATTTTAATATTTCTTGCCCCAGATTCAGTATGAGGTTTCCAGTCACAAATGGATTTTTGTGGAAGAATTTATTGTTTGTATATTCAGATATTGACTAAAAAGTGTAATGTAGACTGAAGTTTTCATTATAATGATTCTTTGTTAAATACTGATAAAATTTTCAAATGGAAATATATATCTATTTCTCTAAATAAAACTTCATATTTAATTGGATAACTCAACTTTAATGATGCTGAGTATATATTATGTATTTACATTTTATGACATGGTAGTTAATGGTTTAATGCATTTTTCAGTATTGAAGGAATTTGCACAAGTTAATTCCTATATTATTCATAGAGTAGCTTATCTGTTATTTTAAATGAAAGTATTATGGAATACTCTGAACCACTCTTTGATACACCCACCCAATTATCTCAGTTTTATAATAATTATGTGTTAGGTTTCCTACAGTCAACTTGAGCAATTAAGGACTTACTATAACTTTTAAGTTGGATTTCTTTCTTTTCAGCAAAATAGTGATTCTGACCAGTTTATCTGGTATTATATATTTTTTTTAATTTTTAGCATAAAACTTGGAATTTCAGCTATAAGTATGAATAAGCTTATTTTTATGAAACTTTTGACCTCTTGGTGATGCAAGAGGTTTTTTATCATTGTTGTTGTTTTTTACAAGAACCATGTTAACTTCTTAATGAAAATATATACTTCTACTTATTTATTTTTAGGCAGAGTTTCACTTTGAAGTTCAGATTGGCCTCAAACTCACTTCATTACCCAGGCTGGCCTTGAATTCGCAGGGATCCCACTTCCTCAACCTCTCGGTACTGGGATTACAGGTATGTTCCACCATGCCTGGCTATGAAAACTTATATAAACTTTACTGTTTTACTGAAGATTTTAGGCCTCTATGATACCATGACACATGAATTTTTTTTATTTATTTTCGATAAAATCATTGGAAATATGTATACTTGCATTGAATTAGGTGTGTTTTAAATTTCTATGTAGTTTGTAGTTATTATTAGTTCAGAAAAGGGGCTTAGAATGAATAATATTAAATAATACTACTAAGAATCTGTGTTGATTTTTTGGTCTTCTAATGTTTTTGCCCTTTTGCAGCTCTGCGCTGTCATTCACATCTCATGAGGCACGAATCCACAGACTGATATTCATGTATAAGCCTCACAATACATTAGTTTCTGATATCATATCTACTATGAGATTTCTATAGGGCAACAGTTTATTTTCTTAGTTTTCACAAAGATAGGGTTATTTTAAAAATATTTTAAAATATTCAAGTCCTTAAGTATATTAATTAACTAAACTCTTAACAATGACATTTCAGGCCAATGCCACATCAGGATTCTTCATTCTGCATCTGAACTGGGTTTGTAACAAGATAATAAACAAGGTTTAAAGCTAATCCTTTACTTACTGTGTTTTTCTATGCTTCCATTTGACCATAAATTACTTCATTTTAACTACTTTGCAAACAAATTCATTTTCCTATGTAAAAACCCTCCTAACACAACCTTCAGACCAAAATGTGCATCTGTTGAGAAATGAAAGTTGATTCTCTCATTTTCCCAAACTGCATACAGCTACAAACATTTCAAAGCCATGCATCTCTGCTGCTTTGAGCTATTTGAATTTTACTGATGACAACCAAATAGTAAGAGCACCAATGGTAGCAAACATGCAATAGCAAGTGTATGTGGTCATAGGCAGAGACAAAACATCTGAGAAACATTCTTATTACTAGAATGCAAAAGGAATACATAAGTAATTTACAGACTGAGAATTGGAAGATAATATTCACTGCATGTGTTTTTGTCCATGTAAGTGAGAAACAGTTACAATGCATAGTGTTACCTTGATTCATTAGGAAAATGAAAAAGGTAATTTCTTGTCATCATCTCAAAATATTCTTGCTAAATCTATTTATTGCATAGTTCTTCTCTGAATAATGATCAGTTTGTGAGAAAAGACAAGGCAAAGCAGTGATTAAGAGGCAGACACTAATGGAAATGACTTAAAATGATGAATTTCAAAGAATATAGGAAAATTACAAGAAAAAAATGTTCAAATGGCAACACTTAGAAATGAGTAGAAAACCTTTGTGATGTAGTAAGTTAAAAGAAATACATCCTGAAAGTAAAACTTCTTACTGTATTTAAAATTACAAATGATATCATAAGTAAAATATGCCTGGCTTTTAAATACTTAACTTTCGCATAACGCAGACTCTAGTACATTTAACTTTGAAGCCTACAATTTGCATATTTATGCAAAATGCTATTTTCATGCATCATTTGACAAATAATAACTTCAATCATCTGTATCAGCCTTTGTTGCTGGAGAAAAGATCCAGGTCTCATCCAAATTGAAAGGAGATATTTGTCAGCTTTCACTACGCCCAACAAGCTTGTGTCTGGTGTAAGCACTTCAGTGTGCTGCGAGAACCACAATTTTATGCTACAATTTCAGTATGTTTTTTACTTTTCTGTTATAAGCTCCTTGACAATATAGCTAGATGATTTTTGCTTTCATAAATGTATTAAAGACATCACAAACCATCTGTACACTTACCAATATACTCTAATTAACTTTGATACATCATATTTTTCTCTATAAAAGTACTTTAGGATACTAATTTCTTTATGAATTCCCTTAAAATGTATTCAGTGTGACACCAACTCTATTTCTTATAATATGATGTGCTTTTCCTGACTCTGATCAGTCTGTATTTATCTGAGCAGTCAAGTAATAGCCTTCATAGATGGTTCAGAGAGCTGGCTTTGACATTAGTAAATGGCACATTAAAGTTTTATAAATCACAAAATTTTTTGGCCTAAAGTCTAGTAAAAATAAGTGTCAAATATTCAGAAATAAGATTATACTTAGGTTTAGTAATTCATTTTAAAGAATTCCTAACATTACCCCCACACACTTCCAATATTTTAGAAAGATGTGGAATCATAGAGAATAGCTTCCTTAAAATTATGTTATATTAACTAACATGATTCTGATCTGAAGAATTTTCTTTCTCTTTCTCCATTGTCCCCAACCCTTTGTATCTCTTCTATCTATACATTATTTTTTCAATTCCAGGATTACTATTTCTTGACAAACATTTTTAAAAATATTGATACTGCTACAGGCAACTGAGTTAAATAAACATATTGTAGGCAGTCAGACAGGCTAAGTTCTCAAGGGACCCATTACAGAAACCCAGATAACCCAACTGTTTTGGTTACTTTTACTTTTCACTGAAACAAAACACCTGACACCCAAAGTTAGCAAAGGAAAGATTTGTTTCTTACAGTTCTTGGAGGTTTTAGTCCATACTTAGGTGGCTCCAAGGCAGGGTGACTTGGGGAGGCAGCGATTCATGGCCAGCCGCAAACAACAAGCACCAACTGGCAAGAGAGAAAGAGAGACACCTTCTTGTCACCCTTATATCATATCCTAGCTCTACCCCTGGGTAGGTGAAACACTCACACCACCAGTCCAAGCCCTACACAATAAATCAGTCACAAAGGCTAGATTTGAGTCCATAACTCCATGAGGCTTCAGGGCCTCTGACATAAACCATGACACCGGTTGTAGGGGAGACAGACACCTCCTGCTGTGAGCAAGGCCTCAAGACAAAAGATCAAACAAATGCACCCACATCCTAAGGACTTATAGTGTAAATAGGTCTCTATCACCCTGACAAAGGCAAAAGTCACCAACCCCTTGCTGGAAGAGTCACTGCTCTTTAAGCATGCCTACTTGCTACATGACTCATTTCTCCATTTGTCCCGGATTTAATCAATTTTATCTGAGCAATTGATCTTATTGGTTAACCATAGTTCTGTCTCATCTTATGCCCCCCTTGCAAGTTCCCAGGTTTTCCCTTACTTGGACCTCTTTCACCTCATGGTTTTGCTCTTTTATAGTTCCTAAAAACACAGCATCTTCAGCAACCTGCTTGGGACCCCTTCTGTCCCTCAAACAGAAGCTTTCTTTCTCTCAATAAATATATTTTGCTCTTAACCTCCATTGTTCCTAAAACTTATTCTTCAATTTTAAAGAACATAGGCTTGTACCAGATATATAGTAGGTTGGGAGTTTCATTCCCCTTTATCAATACAACTAATTGAAAAAAATCCACAACGTTTCTAAAATACCAAAGTTCCCAGTTACCTGATGAATTTGATCTGCAATGTTGAGTGCTATACGGACTAATAATGGGAAACAACAGATCCAGGCAGCAGAATGTAATCCATGTTTTCCATAAAAAATCCTACACATCAACATTATTGGTGTGAGAGTTATGGAAAACCCAACACATTAATGAAAGATTTTACACATATACTTTTACCTGGAAGTTTGTCTAAAGGCAAAGTCCTTGAATTTCAGTAAGAAATCACAGAATTGGATGCATTTATATCTAGCAGATGTCCTGCTTTTTCTCTACTGTCCACAAACCTTCTACTTTCATCCAGTCATTGAAAAGGCATTGCAATATTCTGAAAATTTAATCTCCCTCATACTTTATGAGGTATTAGAGAATATGCATTTACTTCTTCAAGTAAGTGCATCAGTAATTCCAAGAAAATCTTACAGATGAGTGACATCTCGTTCTTCTGATGGTATTGCTGATGGGGAGAATTTATAGATCTACCCTAAAGCTATCATAGGAATGTGGTATAATGAAAGAGTTTATGAGAGAGCTTTGTGGAAACTCACAATTCTCTTACAGTGAATTGTATGTGGCTCTGTTCTGTACCCTCCCAGATGTCTGCAAAGAACAGTAGGATGCTAAAAAGTAATCTCTAAATTTCAAACACATGAATGAGGTTGGACCTTGGACCCATCTTCTAACCTGGAGCTTTCTGGAGGCAGATGTTACATCTTCAGTAGTCCGTGTTAGCCCTCTTCACTTTTTACCACTGGCACACATTTATGATATATAATTACATTCACTTTAGAGAATTGCTACATTGGTATGTAGTGCATCTTGATTATGCCCAGTAGGCCTTTCCTGAGTTTCCCTTCCTATCATCACAAAGCCTCCCTCAGTGTTTCCTATCATTTATTTTTTATTTTACTTTTAAAATTATTTGTTTTTTTGGTTTCAAAGGCTGGCCCTAAGGTGCACAATGTCAGCTTCCTCTTCACTGTTGCCTTAGGTGGTATGCAAAGAGACCCTACCATTTTGCCTCTCTTTTAAGAAGCCTAGAGGTTATTGGTGTGGGAAGAACAGTATATATAACCAGGCAATTACAAGGCCAGATTATTGCTATGTCCATCCTGGAGAAGGGGTAAAGCGTATATATACTTGAAAAGAATAAAGGGATAATGAGAGCTCTCTTTGAAAAGAGGAGTTTTCTGTCTAGAGAAAGCAAAGAATAAAGATCATCAGTCTAAAACAATCAAACACACCAAATCACAGAGACAGAGATTGCAACATGATCAGAACTACTAATATCACACCAAGCCAGTCAGTATCTGTGTGGAATTCCAACTCGACACCTAGGAATAACTCATCTGTCATCTCTATATTCAACATCCAATGTACCTGAGCCTAAAAAACAGAGGAAGATAAAAGGCTTTGGGGTCTGCCTGTATTTACTTTGTGTCTCTCGAAGCAGCAGGAGCATTTTTAGAATCAGCTCTGGGGAAGGGGATGAGCTCAGCTTTCAATCAGCTGTAGGACCAGAGTTAGAAGTGAGTCAGTCAAGAATTAAACATTGAAATTAGACTATTATTAAAGCAATTAGTCTATTCTTTAAAAACAAACTGATAAGATGGTTACAAAATTGGGAGTAGAAATAGAGACAATTGTTAAGAGTGAAAAAAAAAGAGGAGTTACTGGAGGAAATAAAATCTTAAAAGCTGGGTATGTGACTGACACAAGTCTGTATCTCCACTACTCTAGAGTCTGTGGAAAAAGGATGGCAAGTTCAAGGCCAACCTAAGCAATTTACCAAGAAGGTATTTAAAAATGTAATTACACTAGCTTTAAGGAAAAAGAGGAGTTCAGTGGATATAGCTGTATGGCAGAGTACTTTCCTACGATCCATGAGACTCTGGAGTGAAGTCACACACATACACACACACATTCAAAAATGTTCATATTAAGATAAATTGCAGGTGGAATGGAACTTTAAAATGAATTTTTCTGAAGTTTTGTTCCTGAGGAGGGATAAAATTATATAGTTTAGATCTGGCATCTATAAATGTTAGGATTTTTAAAGCTAACTACTCCCACCCAAAAAATAACCACCCTACACAAGAAATCTAACCAATATGCATCCCAAACATGTATCAATACAATCATAATTTTAGAAAAAGGAGAAAAGTATCCATTTTTCTTGAAAAAACTAATGAAATAATGAAAATAGTCAAATCTCAATATAGAGACTGGGGAGGGCAGCAATTCCTAGCCAGCACGCTTCAGAATAATTGTAACCAATACAGGAAATGCTGGGGACCCCCACTATGCACTTGTCAGGAAGAAAACATAAACTTGACAAGAAGAAGAAACAAAAGGAAGGCTCCAGCCTCCAACCCAAGCAGTACTGGCCCAGGAGAGGTAAACACAGAAGAGATCGGGGGTTGTACATCTGCAGTTTCTTTCTTTTTTTTTTTTAATTTTAAAGAGAATAAATCAAAAGAGGGCAGAACAAAGCAGATCAGAACAGAACAACATAAGCAATACAACACTTTACAATAAGACAACTGGACATTAACAGTAGCTGTCAAAATATCTCTTTCTCTGCTATAGTTTAGCATAGTTTCAAATACAATAATATCAAACATAACACAATAGTATAAAACCATTCAAGAGAATGAAAGAATTATAGGACATTTTGAACCGAATAACTATGATCAAGGGCTACTATAATATCTCAGTTTGAATAAAAAGATTTGTTTATACTATCACATATATTAAAATTCCAATAAGACACAACATGATAGAACCGATGGTAATAGCAGAGTAGAAGCATGGTAGGACTTCTAAGGAAGACGATATTAAATCAGCAATGGCTGTCATAAAGTTTTGTTTTCTTCAAAACAGCTTTTCATACCATCACACATAATAAAGTCAAACAAAACAGAATAAAACCATTCCAACTGATGAATGAAAACATTGAAAGGCTTCAAAGCAATGAAATGGGAAATCATGATTACCATAAAATCTTATATTCTCTTACCAACTCTCATACTAGGGAGACAATACGGTATTTACACATGTGAGTTTGGTTTATTTCGCTTATGAGTAAGGTCTCAAGTTGTGTCCATTTATTTATAAATACTCAATATGATGATTCCTTATAGCTGAGTAGTACTCCATTGCATAAAAATGCCACAACTTTTTTATCCATTCCTCAGCTGATGGGCACTTAGGTTGTTTCCAAGATCTGGCTATTACAAATTGTGCTTCTATAAACATGGGTGCACATATATCACTGTGGTATGACATTTTCAGATCTTCTGGGAATTTGCCTAGAAGTGGAATATATGGGTCAAATGGGACTTCCAAACCCAGGTTTTGAGGAATCTCCAGACTGACCTCCACAGTGGTTGCACAAGTCTACACTCCCACCAACAGTGCAGAAGAATTCCTTTTTCCCCACAGCCTCTCCAGCATTTGTTGTTGGTAGTTTTTTCTATTCTGGCCATTCTTCCTAGGGTGAAAGGGAATCTCAGTGTGGTTTTAATTTGCATTTCTCTAATGACTAATGATGATGTACATTTTTTAATGTATTTATTTGCCATTCGTATTTCTTCATCTGAGAACTGTGTATTCATTTCAGATGCCAATTTTTGGATTGGGTCTTTTAATTTCAAGGGTCGGATTTTTTTTTAATTCTTTGTAAGTTCTAGACAGAAGTCCTTTGTCTGAGGGACTGTCCATTAAGATTTTTCCCAATTTGTGGGTTTTCTTTTCACTCTGCTGGAAATTTCTTTGGACATGCAGAAACTCTTTAATAAGAAATGGTCCCAGTTATTGATTCTGGGACGTATTTCCCATGTGGTTTGTTTCTTTTTCATGAATTCTCTACCTACCCCTATATCTTTGAGACTTTTACCTACTTTGTCTTCCAACAGATTTACTGTTTCTGTTTTAATATTTAGATCATTGATCCATTTAGATTTTACATGGTGATAGGCATGGGTCTAGTTTTAGTCTTCTGCATATGGATAGCCAATTTTTCCAGCACCATTTGTTAAAGAGACTGTCGTTCTTCCAGTGAGCATGTTTGGCCCCTTTATCAAAGATAAGATGGTTGAGTGTGTTTGTGGTTGTGGTTGTATCATCCAATCTATTCCATTGATCTTCAGGTCTGTTTTTATTCAAGTACCATGTTGATTTTATTACAGTATCTTTGTAGTATAATTTCAAATCAGGGATTGTGATGCCTCCTGCCTTGCCTTTGCTGCTTAGAATTGCCTTTGCTACTGTAGGTCTCTTCGGGTTCCAGATGAATTTTAGGAGTGATTTCTAGAGGTCTATGAGGTATGTTAGTGGTATTTTGATTGGGATTGTGCTGAACCTCTATAGTAATTTTCAGAGAATGGCCATTTTCACAATGTTTGTTCTTCCTATCCATTAAGAGGGGATGTATTTCCATTTTCTGAGGTCCTCTTCAATTTCCTTTATCAGGGCATTATAATTTTCCCCTTACAGCTCTTTTACTTCTTTCATGATATTAATTCCTAAGTATTTCATTTTTTGGATGCTAGTGTGAAATGTGTGGCTTCTCTTATTTTTCTCTCAGTGCTTGTGTTGTTAGTATATAAGAATACTATTGATTTTGAGTATTGACTTTGTATCCAGCTACATTGCTGAATTTATTTTTACATCTAGGAGTCTTTCAATGGAGTTTTGGGGGTCTTCTATGTAAAGTATCATGTCATCTGTGAATAATGATAATTTAACTTCCTCTTTTCCTATCTTTACTCTTTTTATTTCTCTCTCTTGTCTAATTGCTCTGGCTAGTATTTCCAGTACTATGTTGAATAAGAGCACTGATAGGGGACATCCTTTTCTTGCGCCTGATTTTAAGGTAAAGGCATTCAGTTTTTGGCCATTTAATATGATGCTGGCTGTTGGTTTGTCATAGATAGCCTTTATCATATTGAGGTAAAGACAATCTATTCAAATTCTCTGTAAATTTCTTATCATGAATGAGTGTTGAACCTTATCAAAAGCTTTTTCTGTATCTATAGAGATGATCATGTGGTTCTTACTTTTGGCTGTATTGATATGGTGGATTACATTTATTGATTTACATATGTTGAACCAACATTGCATTCCTGGGATGAATCCCACTTGGTCAGGGTGAATAATCTTCTTGATAATTTGCTGCATCCTGTTTGCTAATATTTTATTGAGAATTTTTGCATCTATGTTCATTAGGGAGATTGGCCTATAGTTCTCTTTTTTAGTTGGGTCTTTCTCAGGTTTTGGTACCAGAGTAATATTTGCTTCCAGGAATGACTTAGGAAGAATTGCTTCCCTTTCAATTTCATTGAAGAGTTTGAGGAGTGTCAGAATTAAGTCTTCTTTGTATTTCTTGTAGAATTTCGCAGTGAATCCATCTGGGTCTTGGCATTTCTTTGTTGGTAAGGACTTAATTATATTTTCAGATTCATTAATAGAAATTTGGTTATTGAGCAGTTTTACATCTTCTTGATCCAGCTTTGGTACTTCATATGTATCTAGGAATCTGTCTATTTCTTCTGTGTTATCAAACCTATGAGAGTAGAGGTTTTCGAAATAGGTGTTGATGATCTTCTGTATTTTCACTGAGTCTATAGTAATTTCACTTTTTTCATTCCTTATTGCATGAATTTGAGTTGTTTCTTTCCTTTTTTTAATAAGGTTGGCTAGGGGCTTACCAATTTTCTTTACTCTTTCAAAGAACCAACTCTTTGATTCATTCATTCTTTGAATTCGTTTCTTAGACTCTATTGCATTAATTTCTGCTCTGATCTTCATAATTTCCTCCCTTCTTTTGGCTTTTACCTTGACTTGCTCTTCTTTTTCTAGATGTTTGAGTTGTAGCATCAGGTTGTTTGTTTGTGTTCGTTCTGTCTTCCTGATGTGAGAACTCAGTGCAATAAATTTTACTCTGAGTACTGCTTTCATTGCATCCCACAAATTCCAGTAAGTTGTGTTTGTATTTTCATTTGCTTGTAGATATTGTTTAATTTCTTCTTTAATTTCCTCCATGACCCACTGATTGCTCAAGAGTGTATTACTCAGTTTCCATGTGTTTGTGAGGTTTTTGCAGTTGCTTTTATCATTAATTTCTGGTTTCATGGCACTATGATCTGATAATATGCATGGGATAATTTAAATTCTTTTGCATTTACTTAAATATGTTCTGTGGGCTAGTATATGGTCTATTTTAGAGAATATCCCATGTACTGCTGAGAAGAATGTATATTCTGATATTGTTGGATGGAAAACTCTATATATATTTATCAAGTACACTTGTTCAGAGTGTGATTCAGTTCCATTATTCCTTTGCTGATTTTCTGTCAAGTTGATCTGTCCCTTTGTGTCAATGGCATGTTAAGGTCTCCCGTAATAATTGTGTTATTGCTTATTTGATTTTTCATTTCTGTTAATATTTGCTTTGTATAGCTAGGTGCTCTGGAATTTGGTGTATATATATTTAAGATTGTTATGTCTTCCTCTTGAAGTTTTCCCCTAACTAGTATGTAGTGACCTTCTTTATCTCTGGATCATTCTTGGTTTGAAGTTCACATTGTCTGCAAACAGGATTGCTACTCCCGCTTTTTTCTTTTTTCTTTTTTTGGGCTTCCTGTTGCATGAAGTATTTTTTTCCATCCTTTGACTTTCAGTCTATGGGTTTCCTTTTGGGTTAGATGGGTTTCTTGTAGACAGCATATGGTTGGATGTTGTTTCTTGATCCATTCTGCCAGTCTGTTTCTTTTGATTGGTGAATTGAGGCCATTTACATTAATGGCTATAACTGTTATATAGTGGTTTATTGTTGACATGTTATCTTTCTTCTGTTGTATCTTTAGCTTTCCATTCTATTTAATTGTCTGCCTTGCTTGGTGGTTTTATCCTGTGTGTTTCTAGAATATCTTTCACTAATCCTTGTAGATTTTGTAGAGTTGGTTTGGTGATCCTGAAGTTTCTCAGCTGTTCTTTGTCATGGAAGTTTCTTATTTCTCCTTCCACTTTGAAGGATAGTGTTGCAGGGTACATCACTCTGGGTTGGAAGTGGTTTTCCTTTAGGATCTGAAAGACTTCACTCCATGCTCTTCTTGACTTCATTGTTTGTGTTGAGAAGTCTGCTGTGATTCTGATAGGTTTTCTTATTTAGGTGATCTGTCTTTTCTCTCTAACAGATTTTAGTATTCTGTTCTTATGGCAGATTTCTGGGATGGTGATTATTATGTGTCTGGGTGTAGTTTTATTTTGGTTATGGCTGTTTGGAGTTCTATATGCTTCACTTATCCAGATGTCAGTTTCCATTCTCATGTTTGGGAAGTTTTCAGCTATTATTTCTGTAAATATCCTCTTGATATCATTTGGGCTATCCCCTTCTTTTTAATTTATACCTATTAATCTTATGTTATTTTTCTTTGCATCATCTTGCAGCTGTTGAATTGTTATTTCCTGATTCTTTGTTATTTTTAAAAGATCTTTCCTTTCCTGTTCACTAGCTGTGATCTTATCTTCAAGGTCTGAAATTCTATCTTCACTTTTGTTGAGGCAGTTTTGACAGCTTTCCATAGAATATTTGATTTCCTGTATATCTCTTTGAATCTGCTTTATGTATTCTGTTTGTTTCTTATAGTGTTTATTCGGGGATCTTGTCTTTTCCTTTTTTCCTCTCATTTTTGAGCTGTGTCTTCACTAAATGTGTTCACTATTTCTTTCACTACATTTGTCATTTCTTCTTTTACCTGGGAAATTATTTCTAATTTGAATTTCTCCAGTTTCCCCTGGTTGCTTCTTTATTTCAGTTGATATCATTTCAGTCATTTCAGGCTTCTGTTTTCTTCTGTGTACGTGGCTCCCAGGCTTTCTTGGGATGAGCTGGAATTTTGAGCCTGCCTTTTCATCTTCCCTTCTGCCATTTTTCTTTATTTCCTTGTTTTGAGTGGTGTTCCAAATTTTCCTCTGGGTGTGTCGCGAATCCCCACCTGCACCCTCAGCTCCTGGAGCAGTCTTAGCTCCTCTGCAGGCACTTGGCTCCCTAAATTGAGGGTCAGAAACAGTGTGTGGAGAACTGGGGCCAGTGAAACCCCCAGGGCACAATCCCCTGTCCTAGGGATATGGGTATGAACTCAACTGCTGGAAGGGCTGATCTTAAGCTCTCCTCTGGCCATCCCAAATGAGCCCAGAGTCCTCATGCAAGGTTTCTGGCTCCTGAACTGAAAGAAGGCTGCTGGGCATGGTTGACTGAAGCAGTGAAATCTGCTGGACCCAGTCCAGCATCCCTGTAGGTCCCCAGAAACTCAAACGCCAGGAGCATAGGTCTCCAACTTTTCCCAGGTCACCAGGACTCACCTCAGGCAATCTCCACCCCTCTGCAGACTCTTGGCCCTGTTAATTGAGATGCGGAAGCTGGACATGGAGAACTGGGGCCAACAGAACCCTCGGGGCACAATCCCCTGTCCTATGGTTGTGGATATGAACTCAGCCACTGGCAGTACTGAACTTAAGCTCTCCCAAGGCCAGCCCAATTGAGCCCAGAGTCCTTGTGCAAGATTTCTGCCTCCTGAACTGAAACAAGGCTGCTGGGCATGGTTGACTGAGGCCCTGAAATCTGACGGACCCAGTCCAAAGTCCCAGTAGCTCCCCAGAAACTCAAACACCTGGAGTATAGGTGTCCAACTTTCTCCAGGTCACCAGGACTCACCTGGGGCAATCTCTACCCCTCTGCACACTCTTGGCTCCTTTAATTGAGATGTAGGAGCTGGGCATGGAGAACTGGGGCAGGCAGAAACCCTGGGCCACAGTCCCCTGTCCTAGGGGTGTGGATATGATGTCTGCAGTTTCTGAAGAAACAATATCTGACATAAACAACTTCATGAAATTATAAAAGATCTTAAAAGAGAAATACTAATACAAGTAAAGGAAGATAAAAGAAAAATAATAAATGCTAAGCACCTCTCAAGAAGACACAGATGGAAGAAAGGAGGAGCATAGAAAAAGGAGGGAAAACATCAGTGAAGAATATAAGAAGAAAATCTAGAATATATTAAACAGATTCTAAGAGATTACCAGTAAATTAAAAACTCCATTGAAAGCTGGCAAAACTACCTGAAAGAAACTAAAGATAGACTATCAAACCTTGAAGACAGGTTTGCAACTTGTGATCATGAAAGGAAATATCTCTTAAAAATATCAAGGAACCAGGAAGTAATAATACAAAGGCTAGAAGATGACAAGAAGATCTATTACTTAAGAATAAAAAATGTGAGTGAAGAAGCAGGTGTAAACACAAATGAAATACAAAGGCTATTTACAGAAATAATAAAAAAAACTTCCCAAGCATAGGAAAAGGAAAAAATATTCAGATATATGAGGCATACAGAACTCCAACCAGTTATAACCAAAATAGATCTACACTCAGACATATAATAATCAAGATCCTGGAAACTCAACACAAGAGCAAAGTATTAAAAGCTGTCAGAGAAAAGAAACAGATCATCTATAAAGGAAAACCCATCAAAATCATGGCAGACTTCTCAAGACAAACCATCAAATCAAGAAGAGCTTGGAGTGAAGTATACCAAGCCCTAAAGGAAAATAACCTCCAACCCATATTGATGTACCCTGCAAAACTATCTCTCAAAATTAATGGAGAAACAAGATGCTTCCATGACAAAAGAGGAACTGGGGGAGTTCATGACCACCAATTCAACCCTACAAAAAATACTGAAGGACACTCTAGAGAGAGAGAAAAAAAAACCATGGCTTCAGGAACAGCAGCAGAGAGGGGACACTGAATGGAGTAGACATTGGAATGAAGGGGAAAAGTAGACAAAGAACAACAGAAAAATAGCATGGCATAGATGAAGCACAGAAGGTTGGCCATAATCACTAACATAGATGGCTTTGATACACTAATAAAAAGAAACACAGGCAAAGTGCATCAGGAGATAGGGTCCATCAAGATTCTCTATTTAATAAATGTAACTAACCTGAAAGAGGGTTTATGGACTGAAAATCCAAGATGAGAACATAATGCTCTATGTGACAGGGAACCAGAAAAAAGCAGGCACAGCTGACCCTTCAGTTGCAGATTGCTTGGAAAGACGTAATACTTTTATGCAATGAAGAACTACTCAGCTATAAGGAAGGAAAACCTTGGCATTCTTTTAGGTAAAATGGATACAACTTGAGATCAAGCCCAGGTTCAGAACCACTTAGGTAAATACTGAGTTGAAGCTGGGTGATGGTGTCTTCAAAACATTTGAGAAAACCTTTCTTGAGCTTTTGAAATCTGACACAATTCATTTCCAACTTCTTTGAAAAAATTCAAGAGACCAATTTAACATACTCAGGCAGGTAGCCTAATTTTAAATCTGTGAAGTTGATCAATGTTTCACAATGAACATGAACTCACACAAAAAGAATTAAAGAAAAAAAGCTCCTTTAATATGTGTAACTCCAATTCTTAGATTTTTCTCTGCTCTTCACCAAAGACTTGCTCCTTTCATTAAGGCTAAAAGTTCATGCACACCAATCTTACTTTCTTAGGTAAAATTTCCTATAATATTTTTGAATGCACAGTACTGTATGATAAATCAATTAAATAGATTTTTTCTTCATTGTGACATTTGTAGAGTTGTAAAGAGAGATTAATCTTCACTCATAGAATTTTCAGATGTTAACTTGTTTCCCAACACTGTATTTATATAACAGTGACAAAAATTTACAGCAACTATTCCCCCCACTTCATAATCATCCTTCACTCTCTACCCAGAACTCACCAGTTCTATGGTGATTTTGCTGAAGATACTTCAATGTATTTCAACACGCCATTAATTAAAACAATAGATAATATAGTATTACTCAACCTATTTCTTTAAATATCTGGTAAAATAACTGTAATCTGGCTTTTGTTTTATTTTTTCATGTCCTAGAATATATAACTGAATTCATTGATTCAATAAATAAATAATTTTGTAAAATATGGCGTATGTTATACTTCTCAAATAGTCTGAGCTCTTTATAATAAATTCCTTAAAAATAAAGCTAAAGATAGGTATTAATATAATATATTAAATATAACCTACAGACATAATCATCTACAAATTTGAACAATGTTGCCATGAAAAAATGAAAATATAGCATATATACAACACATGATTTCTGAAAAATTATAAAGAACCATGGGGTTTAAGCCATTTTTCTAATTAGTTGTTAACATCTGACCTTTGGTCTTCTTTTAGAGCTTTGAATTAGACAAAATTCTATAAAATTCTGGTCATGAGTTATCTAGCACAACTTCTAAGATACCAGTTAAAAGAAAGATGGTTTATCCCCAAAATCTTAAGATAGGGATTTATAACTTGTCTAGGTTATAATAATTTAAAATGTTAATAAGGACTATCAACCTCTTTACATTTAGAAACATTCCAGCTAAAATTTTTTCAGCTTAAAAGTGGAAAAATGAGAACTTGTAAATTTGACCAGGAGAAAAATGACCACTATTAGATAACTGGTGTCATTCTCTATTCCAAAAGTCTTTGAGAAAACTTTTGGCAATGACTTTAGGGTAGGGCTAGGGTTAGGGCTAGGAAATTATGTATTTCTTATCACTCTATAGGCCTACCTGAAGAAAAAGATTCTCAAGTATAAGAAATTATTCTCAAGTATAAGAAACAAATATTGTAATGATTCATTTCAAAGCATCTAAATTTAACAGTTTCTATAATTTAAACATTTTAAATAGATGGTAACTGTCATATGGAAACTGCATTTCTCATAAACAAAATTTGTTAGAAATTTAAACTTTTATGGACATAAAATATAAATGACAGGAAATTATGTAATGTACAAAAATCTATCACCATTATGCATAGCAATTTATTGTACCTTAACGTATTTTATCAGCTAATTATATTCTATCATCACATCAGCATGGCAGAAATGGAGGTTGTTGGAAGTAAAACTGCTCAGTAATTTAAAAGTAACCACTGAAAGACTATAAACAGACATTGAATAAATTGTTTTTTTTTTATTTGAAAGAGAATAAAACAAAAGGGGGCAGTACAGAGCAGATCAGAACAGGACAACATAGGCAACACAGTACTTTACATTAAGTCAAATGGATATCAACAGTAGCTAACACCCTATCTCTTACTCTGCTATAGTTGAGCATAGTTTCAAATACAATAATATCAAACATAACACAATAGTATAAAGCCATGCATAGAGTGAAAGAATTACAGGGCTTTCTGAACCAAATAACAGAAAATGTTCAATGGGTACTATAGTATCTCATTTCTGATAAACAAGAAAAAAAATTTGTTTGAGCTATCACACATATTCAAATTCCAATAAGACACAATGTGATAGAACCAATGGTAGTAGAACAAAAAAAGCATGGTAGGACTTCTAAGAAGGATGATATTAAATCAGCAATAGCTGCCCTAATGTTTTGTTTTCTTCAAAACTGCTATTCATATCATCAAGTATGATATAGTCAAACAAAACAGGATAAAACCATTCCAACTGATGATTGAAAACTTTGAAATTCTTCAAAGCTGTGAGATGGGGACTCATGCTTACCATAAAGTCTTATATACTCTTATCAAATATCATATTAGGGAGACTATATGGTATTTACCCTTGTGAGTTTGGTTTATTTCACTTAGAGAATGGTCTCAAGACGTGTCCATTTATTTATAAATATCTCGATGTGATCATTCTTTATAGCTGAGTAGTACTCCATTGTATAAAAATGCCACAACTTTTTTATCCATTCCTCAGTTGATGGGCACTTAGGTTGTTTCCAAGATCTGGTTATTACAAATTGTGCTGCTATAAACATGGTTGCACATATATCACTGTGGTATGATGTTTTCAGTTCTTCTGGGAATATGCCTAGAAGCAGCATAGCTGGGTCAAATGGGACTTCCATACCCAGCTTTTTGAGGAATCTCCAGACTGACCTCCACAGTGGTTGCACCAGTCTACACTCCCACCAACAGTGCAGAAGAGTTCCTTTTTCCCCACAGCCTCTCCAACACTTGTTGTTGGTAGTGTTTTCTATCTTGGCCATTCTTTCTGGAGTGAGATGGAATCTGAGTGTGG